>JAHWFP010238835.1:84010-114096 GCA_023313725.1 Lithobius niger | reverse complement strand
AAAATTAATGTGTTGACAAGGGTGACAGGGGCTCTCCTTTATGCCGCTCGTGATAAAACATGCATTGACAAGGGTGACAGAGATTTTAATTATAATAATGAACAAGCAAACAAGCAATTCCGTTAGCATTGATGGAAAGAACGGATCCAGTCCTTTTAGAAAATCGTAAGCATGTCCATTTTGGGCTATTAGAGGGCTCGCAACAGCACTTTGACACGGAAATCACTATAACAACCAATTGAAAAAAGGAGCGTTCACGCGATTTAATGGCGACTAGCCATATCGTTCGCTTCTCTCACTCCATTGACGTCGATCCATGCTTCTCTTACTTTCTTTGACTCCAAGAGTATTACAAATTCATTGTACTGATTATTTATACGCAAACTAATTGCAATTATTGCTCACCGTTTGTCCACCACATTCCTCAGCATGCCTACATTTCATTGAATTGTTTATTTGATTGTACATTTGTTCGTCTACTTCTCCAGAAGTAAACCCCTACGAAGGCGAGAGTAAATAAAACAATTGCGACAGAAGTGAGACACTCACTGAAAATGTGTAGTTTTCGTGTAAATTACTCACTTAGCTCGCTCAATCCACGCACCTCCGTGTTTCAAAAACAGAATGTGTGACAACCGTTTTAACCTTACAGCTCTGCCTTTTTCCGTGCGTCAGTCACTTAAAGCGAAACCAATTTAAAGTTTTATATGTTGTGTGGTGCAAAATATGTCATCCTTTATAATTTTTTTGTGGCATCAGGTTTATTTCTACATTCGTACTTTGAACTGCAGTCTGAAAGTTCATAACACGTTGCAACAATGGCTGGCCCGAAAACAAAGTAGGCTAAATTTTGATTTCCTACTGATTTTGAGAGTCATATATTATGATTTATCATGTTTCTGTTACTTCGTACTGATGCAAAACATGCCATCATATAGTTGCATCAGGCAAAGTTTACTTTGTAAGGACAAAGTTGGTTCAGGCATAACCACTTTGCATGAACAAACTATGACGTCATGAACAAAACATGACGTTATTTTTGCATCGTTTTTCGCGTATTGAGGGTCATAAAATCAAGTTACAGCGACAAAAATAGGCCTAACGGAAGCGAAATTTAAGTATTAAATCTTTCATTTGGTTCAAGAGAAGTAGAGACGGACGGTTAAGGTGTTACAGCCAAAAACCTTTCTTGGGGGATTAAGTCACACCCTTGCTCTTGCTATCATAGCTTTTTTTCCCCGACTCTTTACGTGCTCCATGCCAAATTTAATGCTTTTCACACAAGGTGAACAATTCCGTCAATTGTCTCACTATTATTTCCATTACGGCATATACTGTGGATTAATCGTGATTCATTAATAGCACTTCCGGTAGTTACTTCCGGTTGTGTTTGGTTTCAGTGGGAAATAAATTTCAAGAGGAACAATAAAGGCAGTGGTTTAATTTCGCTAACTGTGAAAGGTAATTCAGTGTGTCATATTCATACGCCGTTTTGTGGTACTAATGCGTTAGTGAAAAGACGCCCTTTTTTTTTTAAATGGCGTCTTTTCACTAACACATTAGTACGACTTCCGGTAATTAGTTCCGGTTATGTTTTGAAAAGAAAATTTCAAGAGGAACAATACAGGAAGGGTGCACTGTGAAGGGGAATTCAGTGTTTCAATAAATAACAGTTAAAGTGTCGAATTTGGGCGTCATTTTGAAAAAAAATTGCGTCTTTCAACCAGTCATGTTTTGGTAGACTTTTAATATGTTATTTACGAGATTTCAAGGACGACTACCGTTGGTTTCATCTGTGTACTAATTACTTCAAGGTTTGGCCATTTTTTCCCCGCTGTTTTCAGGTGCCTATTAGTAGACGAGAAAGTCTTGTCATGACTGCAACGTGGAATCCCGGGAAATGTCAATATTGGTTTTTAGTTTCGAGTTCCTGTAATGCGCCAGTGATATAAGCCATGCGAATGTTCGTATAATTATGATAGTTGAGTCAATAGAGAAGTGAAGTTCACGGGCTCTCTAGATGAAAGAGATAAATCGTTATGTTAGTGTTAACGAAAATTATCAGTTGGAGTTGATAAAGGTTGCATAAATGAATCCTATATCGGAGGTGATAACAAAGTAGGCAGAAGTGGGCGGAGATCAATGAAATCTCGGATATTCAGTCTCACCTCGCTCGTTCACGAAGCTACTGGCCTTGGTCTCGTCTCGTATTTTAATCTATTTGCCTCGGCCTCTGACTTGTCTCGAGTGAGACGGAGACAGAAGTAAGTTTCATCTCAAGCAAAACTTTAGTAATATTTAACTAATTTTACAATTTGGCGTCATCGAATTCCTTCTAAATCTTATGTAAGTCATATTTATCCTTGACATAGCGTAGTAATCGTGTCTAGGTAGTTTAAAGTACATTAGCCAATACCACTGGCTTACACTCACTCAACTGAAATCGTGTCTGTATTCACCAGGTATAGTTTATATTAAGAGGATCTTTGTTTCATCACAATTTTAATGGCCGAATATGTACAGTTTTCCGGTCAAAAAAAACCGCCCTTTTACGTTATATCGAGGGTCGTAATAACAACCATGGAGATATTCAGTCATCTAAAAAACTACTGGACGGATTTTCATGAAACAAAGACTGAAATGCTTATTAGATTGTCTACGGTATTTCTACCCTTATTAAATACTACGTTAACTGACTGAAAATAATTGGCTGAGCGAGAAAAACTTAATGCTATTTGATGATATCTCGTAAACCAGTGGAAGGATTTTCAAGAAACAAAATCAGAATTGCATATTATGTTTTTCTGCTGAATATTGCATGTCATACGTATAGAAATTTAGTATATGTCATAACAATTAATCCAGTTTTTGTTTTATTCAATTCTATCCAGTAATTTATAAGATATATTATTAGTTATCAACTCGTGCTACTCGCTCGGCCAATTATATTTGGCTACTTACCATTACATGTAATACGTATAGAAATATAGCTGATAGCATAATAAGCAACCCAGTTTTTGTTTCATTCAATTCTGTCCAGTAATCAACATTTTCGTTCAGAGTCACATACATTAATCCTACAACTTCTCCCGTATAACGAAAGCGTTTTTTTTACCGGAACTGTACATCATTAAAGGCGTATGACGTGCTGCGTGTATACGTGCATGTTTGTACCTCTACTCCTTTGGAATCATAGCACCTACAAAGAAGGGAGTAGGTCCAGACGAAAGATAATTAAATCAAGCTTCGGTTAGGCCTATTTTCATCGCTGTAACTTGATATTATGACCTTCAAATACGCAAAAAAACTGAAAAAAATAACGTCAAAGTGTTTTTTTAAACCCTCATGGTGTTCGTTCATGACGTCATAGTCCGTTCAAGTAACGTGGCAAATAAACCGTCTTGCAGATATTAGTTACGTTCTGAGATGAACTGGAAAAGGATGCACACAACTATAACCTAAAAGAACGACGTATTTTGCAACACACCACATACAGATCTTAAAATTGGTTTTGTATTGCATGGAAAAATCAAAACCATAGACCTGGTTTTAAAAGGGTGTCAAACATTCGCGTTTCTGAAACACAGAGGTGCGTGGATTGAGGGAGCAAAGCGAGCGATTACTACGTAAACTAAACCTTTCCAATGAATGTTTCGCTTTGCGCTATCAATCTTTCTTCTCTCACCTTCGTACGGAATTACTTCTGGAAGAGAAGCCATACAACTGTGCAAACAAAGAAATCGTATGTTTTGAGTGATGTCGGAATGTGATGAACGAACTGAGAGAAACAATTGCAATTAGTTTGCGTCGAAATAATCCGCACATGCAGTGAATACTGCCGTCGAAATAATCAGTGATGCTCTTGGAATCAAAGAAATTACACGAAGCATGGATTGACGAAAATGGAGTAAACGAAGCGAATGATATGGCTAGTTTCCGATTAAACTAGCACTTTCTTGTCTGTTCCTTTTTTTTTTTTTTGTTGGCTTTTATTTATGCTTTGTTGTGAGTCAACAAAACGATTCTTCAGCACAGTTGCTTTAAAGCAGTAATACCCTTTTGCTAACAAACTATGGCCGCTGTCAGCGTAATGCTGTTTTTAAAAGTTGTGGATGGCATCCTGTAACATTACCAGGAATCATGTCTCTGCAAGAGCAAGAGCTTGGCCTTCAACCCAGTTAGGCCTCAACCTCCATTGCTAAAGTAAACAAAACGTTTTCAAAATGAAGTGGAACCAGCTACGTTTGTTCAATCAAGCCCATTTTTTTTTCCATTTGTTCAGCTTGATGTGTTATCTCTCACATGCCAAGAACACTTTTTGAAAGAGTGCTTCATTAATTAAAAAAAAATTCATATTTGTTTACATTGCATCGAAAATCCATGATATTTTCACCCAAACCAATAAACATGCTAGAACCACACTGTGGCTGTTGTATCCAAGGAATCTTCTCAGTTTTTTGTGAGCTTAACCTAAACAAAAAATACGGTGATATTTTTCTTTATTTTACTGTAAGGCAAGTAGTTTTGTTGCTAGAATATTTTTTGTTTCGGTTCTAATGTTTCCTATGGGCTATAGTCCAAGATACCCCAGAGCTCTGAAAGCTGGTAATGATGTTATGTACCCACGTTTGGAAGGACAACGCCTCTCAAGTTGTTTAGGTGTAATTGTGGCATTTTGATTTTTTTTAAATGGTTGGAATTGGCAGCAAACGTGAGCAGAAAAATAGAGATCAGTGTTGAACCGGATCACTTTTCCCCGACCTAGAGACCTGACGAATGGTTTGTCTGGGATCTTTTGTCCCAGACTGATCTGGTGACCTCAATTACCTGGTGACCTGGCAAAACAATAGGTTTGTCGTTTTTGTCGAAATTTCCATGGTCAAATATTGTCGATAAATAGAATGCTACAATGTTTCCATAAATAGAAACTAAAACTTACGGGTCAGTACATCATACGGTTTATTGAAGTTGTTACAGAATTCATTAACCTTGGAATCTCCCTGATAAGCAATAATTCTGTTGACCGGTAGACCTAATCATCACCGTAATTCTTCATGGAGAGACCCATACTAATTTTGTCAACCCTCATGCTTAAGTAGCACTCGTGCTTCGCACTTCGTTTGAAAAACCTCTATTGGTTTGGAAATTTACATTTGGTTAGTTACTTTCCCTTACAAACTTTCCAACAAAACCACGCTCTTAAATTTAATGTAACTTCTTTTACGATCATCTGAGTTGGTCATCCGAGTAACTGGCTTGCCAGACCTATCCGAAATTCCTGGTCATAGTGCTTAAACACGGTAGTAGTTTCAATTGTTTATGTAATATACAAGTTCGAAAACGAAACAAAAAACTCGTTCGAGGTTTAAGGTAACATTTAGCTGAACCTTTCTGCTGTATTCAACTGTTAATCCCAAAATAAAATTAGAACCACTGCAACTTCCAAAAACATCACTGATAATTAAATATGGGAATAACTTTACAGATCCACTTTAAAAATAATAAATAAATAATATATTAAATAAATAAAATTGATTTAACCACTAGGAAGTGGTAAGGATTTGGAAGGGGCGCAAGCCCACTAATACCAATCCTGGTTTAATCCTGAGATTATATCTATAGTGTGAAAACGTGTTCAGGTCTCTTCAGAAATCGGCTAAGTGATGCAGAATTTACGCTTCGTCAGAAGATGGCTTCTTCTGAAAGCGAATTCCATGCTGATATCACCCGCACCGCGAAGAAGCTTCGCCTACGCCCAGTTCTTGCGAACGGGTGTGATAATTTCATGGAATGTCCTCGGGTAGAGAGTAGGGCAAAATGTTAAAATAGGGGCAGGTCAACTTTTTCGAAACCGCGTAGAATCCGGAAGGTAAGGATCAAGTCCGATTTCAATCTACAATTCAAGGGATTCAGTTCCTAGTTTAGTCAGACGTTTGCAGTATGGTAGATCGTTAAGCACAGGAGAGACTTTTTTGAGAAGCAACGTTGAACAGACTCGAGCAAGTCGATATCCTTAAGCAATGGTGGTGACCACAATGGGTTTGCATATTCAAGTAAAGGGAACGAAAATCTTAAATGGCCACACTTTTGTTTGGTTGTGTTTAAATTAGTGAGTAATGTATTTTTCTTATTGGTAAAATTTATAGCTATTAAGTTTGGAATTATCCAAAATTAGATAACCACATAACCACACACACGCACACGCCTCATACACATTTCACACACACTCGCCTACTTTTTTTTGCCTAAATTTTAAATACTGTTCTGCAGTCTGGTCTTCAACTTTTCCATTCGTACGCCTGTTGATGGTGCACGACTAGTACTTTTTAGTGTACTTTACTATTATAGCAGTAATATGATGCACGTAGACACCAAATAGCTACCATGTTCAAAAGAAAAACACTATAAAGAAAAAGTTTTACTCCACCAGTAGTTCACGTGAACTGAACACTGCACCAAATTGCGGTGTAGGAAGCCATACAAGAAAGCTTACTTACGTTTGGTTCCCGTTTTGACTTTCGGTTTAGTTAACCCTTACTTTAAACATCAAACGAGCTTGTTTTTGTTTTCTAATTACTAACCACCACTGTTGTCCAATACTGCACAGGTTATAAACAGATTTGATCTTCGTAATACCATCTTGGGCCAACAATGCTTCAGTGCTTTTTTTCGGCATTGTTGTCTTTTAGTTTGTTCCCTTGCCCTTGATGCTGCAACATAATAGGGCAGTGACACGACGTAGTATTATTGTACATAATTCTATGCTGGAGCCTTAATGGGTTATCTGCAAGGGGCACTGCGGAGAGAAACAGAAGGGCCTCATACTGAAGCCGATGCTGTTAAGAGTGATTTCTTAGACCTAAATCGCGCGATTTTTGGTGTTGGAGAAAACAACGTTATTTTAAGCCTAAGAAATCCGCTCTTCCGTTGTTTTTCTCTCCATTTTTATGTAGTGTACCTTGTAGTTATGCCTTCCAAACCCCTATTTGGAGCCAATATGGCGCAAATGTCACTGCTCTATACGTACCACGAAATCCGTGTAATATGGCGTTCAAATGATTGTTGATGTTAGTATCGGCTCGTCAGCATTGTGGTATTTATTCACGTTGCATAAAATGAACGTATTTGCTATTGTTGTTAGCACCATATTGCTTTGAAGGAAGACCATACAAATCAGTCCCATGAATGATATCAAATTCCAATAGGGCAGTAACACGACGTATTATTATTGTGTATAACTCTATGGTGGAGCCAGTAACTGGGTTAGCTGCAAGGAGCACTGGAGGGAGAATGGAAGATCGTCTTATCAAAGCCAATGCTATTAGACTGGATTTCTTAAGCCTATAACGCGCGATTTTTGTTGTTGGAGTAAACAACGTTCTTTTAAGCCTAAGAAATCCACTCTCAAAGCACTGTCTTGACTAGAAGTACAGTTTTGTTCCGTTACATTTTAATCTAGTGCACCTTGTAGCTATTACCTCCAAATGGTGTCTCGTAGCCAAAATGACGTCACTTGACGCTGCTCTATATGGTGGCAAAACCTTTGTGGAAAGCAAGTTAACAGTCTGTTACACATAGGCAGTAACCAACTTCTTCGCTCTAGACGCTTCCAGGCTATTTCCAGATGCTTCCAAGCTGTGATTCCAGAAAGAAAAAGAAGCCTAGCAACCCCAGGGTGTATAAGAAGAAGTTTAACGCCCTGTTCTTCATTTCTTTGGTCCTTAGCCTACCTTGAAGGGGGGGCTTTTACTTTAGAGTTCTGTATGTCGAATTTATGCCTAAAAATGTAGTAACTTAACTTTTTCTGTCTTTGGGAATAAATCCCTTGCTTTGCTTTAAATTATTTCAGTCCCTGACTGGCTAATTTCGATTTACGGATTTAACCTCATGCATTTGTTAGCCTGAAGAAATTTGCTTGCCAAGATTTAGAAAGTAATGAAAGGCAATTCGAAACTGGTAATTCCCCCAACAACTCGTTACGGAAAACCTTTGCCATTTAGATGAAATCATGGAGACGAAAGAGACAGATGACATCTTGAAATTAAAAGGAACATTCACGGATTGTCAATAATATTAGGAAAGTCAAGCTGAACTTAAATATTAACAGCATTTAGAATGGAAGGAAAGAGAATAGGGTTCTGTAGGAATAGTTTTTAAAAATCCACAAGTGGAGATAAAAAGGTTTAAAGTAATTTGATACTAAAATGGCCGAATCGTTAAAAAATAGCATCAAATATCCAATACTTGCACTTGTTAGATGGTACTTGGTGCATGAGCTTCCATAGTAGAAGCACCACATACGGATAGTTTTTACACTTTGTATTATTATTGCAGCATAATTAGTGCTGATGTGCTGCTTCACCATTTAATCATTGACAGTGGCTTTGTGCCAGTACAGTATGCTATGGTTATGGGCTAAATAGAAAAAAAAAATGTGTCCTGCACTTAAGTATATTGGGAACATGCTGAAAACATGTTTATTTATTTAATTTATTTAAATTAGTCGTAGCACCATAAGGCATTAGAACGACATCTAAAATAAAAACAAACAACTCCAATACAACTATGTATCAGAGTGGATACACTGTATTGCAGTACGCTGAGCAACCAAACTCTTGTTGAATGAAATAAAGGTTTGATTTTGCACAGTGTCACTTGTTAAATCATTCCAGTCACAGACAGTTTTTGGAAAAAAAAAGAACTGGCCAGAACATGTTGTGGCCATGTCAATAGGACTGGTGCCCACCTTAAAAGTTACTTGTCTATACTTTGTTCTACATTATGTAAGCAGGAAACTGTTGTATGACACCCGCGTTTCCTTGTACTGCAAGTGCAAGTGCAAGTGCAAGAACAGGTGGATATCACACTTGTGGACTCACACAATTACCGTTAGAATCTACGAGTGTGATATTTGCGGTTTTTTTTTTGTATTCGTAATGGAAGGAAATATGGCGGCATACAGTCAAGTTTCCTGTAAACATAATGTGGGTCAAAGTATAGTAGAGTTGTTATTTCTGATTTGACTTCATTCATCTGTCCTGAGTCTACGAGCAATGTAAATGTCAACGAATGCAATGCAAGCCAAACTTGATCAAATAATTTTAAAATGATCAGTAGTTTTCATTTTAATATATGCGCGTGTTTTCACTATATAATGTATAATGCGTTTTCTGATTAATTTTCTACCTTGGCGATAAAAATTTGGGAGATGTAAGACAAATCATGAAATGCTTGCTGCACGACATAGGAGAGAAAAAGGAATAGGTTTTTTTAGTTCTTTGTTTGGATTTTTTTTAATTCCCTTTTTATCTTTTACAAGAAAAAATTTATTTACCAAATTCAGAACAAGAAACCGAAAACAAAACAAAAAGGAAGACAACAATAAATAACAAACAAATCATGCAAAATAACTTAACTCTTAATTTTATTACTAAAGTTCATCTAAAGTTCACCTTGTTTCTCCCATGGTACTTCTTTTGTGTGATTTTGTCTGCTTACACATCTGAATAGTTTTCAATATGCTAAGCTGTGTGCATATTTTATTTAAATGTTTTTTTAATAAAATTTTTGATGGAATTATTGTTTTAAATTTACGTTTCCAAAAGAAACATTTTTAATTGACAATAATTATATTAAATATTGCATTTTTGTTTCCCCAGACTCCAGTTAAGCAATATTCTAGTTTGGTGAATTTAGCTTCTTGGCTATTTGGAAGCGTTCAGTTTATGAATTATGTATGTTCGGAAACAACGTTTGATTATAGACTGCATTCCTCTTTCATCATTTGTGGACATGCTAAACAGTAGTTAAAGTGGCACTATCACCGATTGAAATGTGAACGAAAATACCATGGTGCCATCTGGCGGCAGTAATGTTGTTAACCTTTACAATTTGCGCCCAGGTGCACGAGGACGAACCAAATTTTCACTCGGTAACTAAGGAGGTCGTAGCTTGTTTGTTTCGTTAAAAGAAATGGCGTTTTGCATTCCTGCACTCGGTGTAAGCAAGTGCTAGATAGTACTAGATAGTGCTAGATGTTCCGGATTTTGCCTACTTTCAAGCGGCGATAACGCCACTTTAATGAAGGTTTTATGACCACCATCCTCACTTCAGTATCCATAAAATTTGGCCTGGATTTAACGCTGGGTTATGCAGGTTTTCAGTGGCAGATGAAGTCTAGCTTCTTGGCCATGAGCCACACACCTTACATAAGCACTATCACTGCACACAGAAAAGGATGAGTAGAAACTATGACTACTATGACTACTATAGGCAACAGTCACTGTACACAAGAATTTTGCTGCTGTGTGTTGCCGGGTTATGCGATAGTTGTTTATAAAACTTTCTATTCACGAATTTTAAAAAACAAAACAAGTAATCATACTACGTTCACGTGTTTTTTTTTTTTTTTTTTTTTGTAGTTCGTGAATAGAAAGTTGCTACACACATTGACATGTTTGCGTACAGTGACTGTTGCTCGAGTAGTTCTTGTAGGCAGGCATAGGCAAGAGTGCATGACTGGACTGCTCCGTTACTGTATGTAGTGGTTTAAAATCTCTCATTTAAAATTAGAACTTTATGTTAAACTACCAATTGATATAATTTGGTGAAAGTCTTTCTCTTTTCAATATGTGTTTACTTGCTTAATGCATAACACCGATATTTACTGAGAGGGATGCGACTGTAGGTACATTATTTCAGCAATCAACTGTTCTACGTACAGTGATTGAATAATGCATGTAGTAAAAAATAGCATAAACTAAATCGTCACCATAGCCCACCATCTATACGTGATGTTAACGGATGTTTTTCTTTTTTTGTTTAATTGGAAATTAGATGCAGTCATAGATGAAATGAGCTGAGTCACTAAAGTATACGTGGATTTACTCTATAATTATTTTGTAGTGATATATACCTTAGCAGCTGTTCACAACAGTAATTTTAACAAACCTCAATTATGTGTTGCTTAAAATATTATTTTGTGATTTCAGCATGGCAGAAATAAAAGGCCTTTTCACTGGTGAAGATCTCACCACCATGTACAAAAAATTTCGTCCCAACATGAAGGCTCAGACTGCTCAAAAAATCATCGAATTTTTGGCTGAAAAGGTACGATCTTCTCATTATTTCCACTCATGTTTCAACACCACTGTGAAACTTACAAAGTTAATTGTTGTTTCTGCTAATAACTTTGCATTTTTCATAAATGATCAGAAAACATGACGATATCACGGCTTAATTTTGGCCACAAAACAGTCCTGACGCCATTATGGTTCCTTTTTCTAAGCCGTATATTTGTTCCGCTTGTTTTACGAGTTGTAGGCTGTATCACTCGCCAACAGTGAAAAATTTCCGTGTATTAAAATTTGACTGTGTGAAATTAGCCTCGGCCAGCCTTAAATATTCAATTTACTCAGATCTGGTTAAATCCAACCTCAACTATCCGCAAACAAAGTCGAAATGTACTTTAAAGCTACACTAATACGGCCAAAATATTCGCTCTGCTGTGAAATTCAGGCTACTTATTCATTTTACTGTTTCAGCCAATTTCATGGGTAGGCTTTATTTTAGCCTTTGTGCACTGGGAACACTTGTGGAGCTCGAGTTTGTTAAGCTTAGAAAAAAAAAGCGAATTCTGGTTAAATAAATAGGTTAATACAATTTATGGGGGCGATTGAGGCTTCGTTGGGTGGGGGAGGGGAATTGAGGATTAATGGCCTCGTTGGGAGGCGCTACTCTTCTTCTCCCCTCCCTCTTCAATGGCTCGCACAGTTCCGGTTCTATCTGTATCGGACTAAAGTGCTGATCAAAGTAAAATGATCTTGCATAAGTAAAAGGGAATCCATTGTTTTATAAATTAAGATCTCTGTGCCTTAAGTCGTCTGAAACAGACGAAGGAACATTTTTCTTTAAATAACTGAGTGATATTATTAACACGCCCGACAATCCACATAATTCTAGCCCTGCCATATAGTTGCCTAATAGCCTACTATATCACAAAAGTAATTATTTTCTACATAATTTTTCTTTCATTTTCATTTATTGGCAAGTGTCTGTTGTTATGGGAAAATACCACAAAAACAAAAGATTCTTGATATATTGCTGATATGTGTATCGCATGTTTACTATTTTGATATTATGAAAATATCACGATATTTTCAAACCCCTGGTTTCTACTCTGTGTTGAAAAAGTGCTGTTAATGTGCTATATGCAATTGTAAATGGCCCTAATTTCCCTTTAATACAGAAGGTAAAGTCATGTGTGAAGTACTGTATTCACTTGGACTTCACACATGTGGAGTTATTCTTCAGTCATAGTTTTCTATACATTACCATTCCTTCCACTTCTTTGATATTTGTTACATGTTAGTTACATTTGTCCAATCCTTACACATATGAATACCTACATCCTATTACTTAGAATGGATTGGAAGTCAATTCACATGGTCAGTTCCTTACCACGTCATACATTTCCATTGAATTTTGCCACTTATTATTCGTGGAAACTAATGTGTTTACTAAAGTGATCGATTTCTTTTTCAAGTTTACTCCTTCTGAATGTAACGCGGCAGATGTGGGGTGTGGATCTGGACAAGGAACTCTTCCTCTAGCTCCATTTCTACATCACATTGTCGGCTTGGACCCGAGCGAAGATCAAATCAAGCAAATCAGAGCAGATAGTAACCTTCCTAGCAATGTAGAATTTCAGTAAGTACAAGAATGTTTAACCTACCTTATTTCAACGAAGTATATTCTGACAGTGACCAAGGTTTACTCGTGTAGATTTACTACTTACATCCCCTTTTGGTTTCATAACTCTGTACCATTTGGTTGCGTTGTTATCATTGAGCCAGTGCCGCATGTTATTGTTCCAAATTGTAGAAACGAATGTCTACGTATGGTATCAACTCGAGTACAGCAATCACTCAGGCAACTGGTGAAGTGTTGAACAGCCAAAAGAAGTCCTAGATTACAATACAGTCATCACAAGTAAATCAAATTTATCACTTAAATCAGAGCATGAAATTATAATGATGCATTCCAAGTTAACTAGAGCATAGCAATGGACATATAATGACAAGGATTAGAATTATTCCTCACTTTGAATTAGGGACAAAAGGTTTAGAAAGTTTACTACAGGAAAAATAAAAACTTCAAAATAGTAGCATGTCGGCTTTGACGATGAAGTGACTTGTATAATGTTGTCAGGCGACCAAAGTCTCCCAATCAAACAAAGTTTTAGCCCTTTTTGTCACATTTTAATACTAATTTAAGGGCAGAATACAGCACTTCGCTTTACCAGTACAAAAATTAACAACGTAGTTTTGCTTACAAATTTCAACTTTATACATCAAGCTCTTATAAGGGACCGCCACTTTACTAACAGAACAGGTTTGACAAGATGTTTGCAATATTCCTGAGAACTTTAGTCACTATTTTTTACAAGGTTTGATAATCTGATTTTCATTTGTTTTTTTTATGTGGCAGTGTGTCAAGTGAGACAGTTATTTAAAAAAGTGACAAAATGACTGGGACAGCCTCGACAGAGATGAATAATATGATTAGTTTTAGCCTCTTGAGCAAAATGTTGTCACAGGAATCAATTTTTTTTTACAAACTTACTGGAAAGTAGAGTCGTATTATCGGATTTGTCTAAAATTAAATCACCCTATAATACTTATCCGTAAATGTGAAAAAAAAGTGAGTTGAAAAATTGCATTACTGCACAAAAACTAACTTACCTAACAAAATTCTAGGCTGTAGGCTGTTATAAATAATATTACAACCGTGAAAAGCAAGTAAGACTAGCCCAGAACTGTTTCATTGAAGAATGTGGCTTAACAATGGCTGAGTATTCGTTTTCCGAGTGATTGGCCCCGAAAAAACAATGGTCTAACAATGCTTTTTTTTTGCAAACTGCGGGCCGATAAATATTACTAAGTTATTGGGCAGCACTTTTTGAATTATTGAAGTATCAACAAAACGTTAAGAAATATCGTTGCTCAGGGACTACAACAATATTTCTTAATATTTCGTTCACCTAACTTTACATTGTCTAAGCATTGTTGCTGATCCCGAAGTACCCCATCACCGTTCAGACATCGAAAACCCAATGATGAATAACCCCTTCAAACAGCTTCACTTAACAATTTGTAAGAGATGTTCAACAAACCGTTCTTTTGGACCGGCGTGATAGACGCTGTTGCACGGACAACGGCATTGCCAAGGAATTTGCTGATTAATTGGTATCGCGAGTGGGACATTCAGTCGGTTAAAGCCCTCAAGCATGGGCCATTTGGAAACAATCACCTGCGGTCCTGCTGACCCTTGTTCATTGCTTCCGAATGGCCTGAGGTTTTCGGAAATTCATCTTTACTTAAGTTATATTTTCTCCAGGAGATGAGTGATAATTATTCAGAACAGATCCCTAGTTTACTTCGATGCAATATCAAATCTGGAGCAAGTATACTAACATCACTCTCCTTTGTGGTTTTGAAACATTACTTCAGGACATATAATTAAAAGATACCTTGCGCAAATATATTTTCTGGATTGCGTGTGATTACAAAGTTATTAACCAACATTGTTTGTCTGCAATTTCAGAGTAGGGGAAGCAGAAAATCTACCATTTCAGGATTCCTCGCTGCAGCTCATCAATGTCAAAAGCGCTCTTCACTGGTTTGATCTTCCAAAATTCTTGCAAGAAGTGGACCGTGTATTACAGCCAGGTGGAGTCCTTGCTGTTTCTTGTGGGTCAGGGTTCACTGATGTACATAAACACGAAAAAGATGTCTTTGACCTTGTTAATTCGGTAAGTACAACTTACCAAAAGTAGTCTATAACAGTAGCACAATAGAACAAGCCAAATGTGCTTTTGGGTTTTAGGCTATGTGTAGGATTGAATCGGCAGTGCATAGACTCCGATGAGCTCGTTTTCGAATCCTTAGATAGGTCATTCAAAACAAGTTAATTCACAGAGTAATTTATTTCTGGAAGGTAAGGCGTTACAAAGTCTAAATCTTAATCTTTTGCAGATGTTGTTGATTCTAGTTGTTATGTTTGCATTGGTTAGTGACAGCCAAACCTAAACCTTTATGTCCAATTGTAGCCACATGGGAACACCTAAAAAAAACAGTCTAATTACAATAAGTCTGCTGCACAACAAGGACTTTGAGAAAGGTCTGCAGGAGTGCTCAGTAAAGTGCATTGGTACCCTCGATATGTTAACACTGTTATCTCAAAACCAATACAACTTCGGTTTGACCCTTGAGACCAACAACTAAGAAAATCCTGGAATTCAGTGTAATTGATAGAAGGGTTGAACCAGTATTTTGAAACGAAATCCCAATTTCATTACAAATCATTGTACCAATTGTTGCAAATAGTAACACCAGGAAACAACGACCTGGAAACCCAGTTTGAGACTGAGACTGACACAGATTAGATTTTTATCAGGTCACAAGAATCAACCTGTTTGCTGAAACCAGTCCGACTTTGTACTTGTTATACCAAAACGCAATGAACAAATATTTGCAATAAACATTTATTAACCTAAAAAAAAAAACAAGAAAAAACAACATCGTCAAAATAATTAAATAGGAAGAAGCTAGGACATGTAACAAGTTGCTCATCAAATGATATAGGTTTGGCAAAAGACATCATCTCAAAATTTTTTCAACTAATAATTCGAAATCATTGTAAACTCTTACATAAAAAAATAAAGCGTTGTGAGGGAATGGTTTACAGTGATTTCGAATCGTATCTCAGCTGCTTTTCCAATGAGTGCAAGATTAACCCTTTGAAAGCTTACCACTCTGAAACAAGCCAAATGTACAAACACTATGTGTTGGCTCCAAACAGGGTCAGTAAGTTCCTGAAAGATCAGAAACATTACCATCATAATTGAAAAAGACGGGTCAGTATTTTTCTAGCAACATTGTATGAGTAGTACTGAACATTTCTTCTGCTAAAACTGCTCCTTGCAGATTGCAGCAGAAGTGAGGACCCCTGATTTGGAAGAGAGAATAAATAGGAACCATAGGCATTTTGAAGACGTAAAATTTCCATATGAGGAATGTGTTCGGTAAGTAATGTAGCTGATGAAAATACAACTAATCAACTATATGTAAAAACCACTCATTATGTAATCCCCAAACCCCTATTAATTCTTGATAATACTGAATTGTTGAGTTTATTGATAATAATAGGACTGGTTTCTCTAGCTTTTGCCTCATACATTTGCATTCCCCCATTTAAAATGATGAAGGAAACCAGGAAACTACTGAGATTGCTTCCAGTCAAATGAGATGATGTGCTAAGCTGTTTAACATTTACAGGTAGTCATAAAAGAAAGTCGAATGTCTGTCTTGAGGTTTAGTCAGTGCTCTATGTTAAGTAGCCGTAAGCTGATATACACGTACCTTTTGCCGTAAATCCACGTATACCTAGAAGACATTCTGTTATCCATATTAACAATTGGGATGCACGTTGTTAGGGATACAGTACATTCCATACAAGAGAGAACCATTGAGAAGAAGGCCAATGGAGATAAAACTGCCAGGTCACACATGGGGCACAGAGCTTTTATCCCAGTCCTTCTACATTGACCATTAAACACATTGAGACTTCAGCTTGCCGTGTTTATAGGGCAAGAAGTCTAGTTGCTTTAACATTTTTAATATTCTCATCAATTAACATCGACATATCATGGTCACAGGATAAAGTATCCGTGCTGAAAATAGTAACAAAACGTATTACAGCACAACTAGTCACTGGAAAAGTGACATAACACAAGGCACCATTCGTAGTGTTTATTATTATAAGGGAGTCGTTTTCAGGGCAAGAAGGCAAGTTCCTTTTACATTTTTATTATTCTCATCAATTAACATATATTATTATGGTCACGGGGTAAAGTGTCCGTGCTGAAAATAGTAACCAAACGTATGACAGCACCCTATTCACTGGCGAAGTTACATAACACAAGGCACCATACGTAGTTATCATCAAAGGGAGTCGTTTCCAGGTTCGTGGAAAAACCTATTACGACGGTTTTAAAGTTACAAACAGGAAATGGCTGGGGAATTATAGGAGGGTTGTGTTAAGGATTAAGAAAAAATGTAACAAGTTTTTAAGTTCAGGATAATCAATGAGGGTCGGTACTTTGGTTATTTGGATGGAAGACCGGCTCATACCGTACATGCATGGTAGCACTTTTACCACAAAGACAGCTCTTCAACCTGCAAAATCGTTGCACATAATAAACAGAATTAACCAGAAGATGACATCACGTTAGAAGTCTAGTCTGTCTGATTGAGGCCATAATCACTCGGGTCATGTGCCCTATCTGAATGCTGCTATATAGGTTAGCTTTTGATGCCATCATATCAATGCTGTGCACAAAGCTGGTGCATTGCTTGCATTCTGGGCCTTAATGCGATATGCATGAAGTATTTTAATGGCTTTCAGGAAAAAAAAACATTATATCTTTTACTTTGCGTGCCTTTCTGAAAAATCTTACCCAACAATCTTCACATTGTAAATATATTTTGTTTTAATTAAGTATATGGATTAAGTAATTCTTGCTGGATTATATGCATTAGAATGGATGCTGTTAGCAAGGGATCTACTGGGAATGTTGGGTTAGGTTGTGATAATTTCCATACGTCCTACAAGTCCTGTAGTTCTAGTTATTCATTTCCGTAGATTCTACAGTGTTAGCCAAAGTTTACATTGGCATGTTATCTACTCTGATATGTACAAGGTCTATGTAATGGTGTGTGTTCCTGTGATTTTGTTTAAAGATTTAATGCCTTGGGTAGTGGGGATGTGAGTATAATGAAAGTAGTGGGTGGTTAAGTGTGAATGATTGCTACAAGGATTGCTTATACATATATCGACGGCAAAGTTGATTGGTTAGTGATAGCTTATGCCACAGTCAGTGTTACTGTCATCCGGCGGTCATGAAGTGTGTCACTGCCAACAAACTTCGAGGAATAAACCATTGCTTTTCTGGACAAAGCTTGCTCCCAATGGTGCATGCAAAATAATGAAAATTAAAGCATCAGTTCTAAAGTGGCAATTGGTTTACAGGATGAGAATGCAACACACAAACAATATTCCCCACCAAGAAGCAGATGTATTCAACTAACTACTGTATTGATGAGCATAAGTTAGTACCTCCTATTACAATAAAGTTGAATTGCTTACATGTACCGGAAGTAAAAATTTATTGTTATACTTGCAGACTTGTATTGGTGGATGATTCACAGGTCGTTACCCTTGCGTTTTTAATGTCTGTGATAAGAACTCGTTCAGATGTTGCTAAATTTCTGAAAGAAAACCCAGAAAAAGCAGAAAAGGCTCTCCAAGCTGCCAAAGAAAGGTGAGTACTGAGTAGTTCGGTAAGTGAGCGTAAGGCACACCAAGCACGAAGAATTACGCACCCAGTTTTAACTGAGCGAGCGAGCAAGGGACCGTCTTACCTGTACGATTTATCATGTTGCTTTGTCTGTTTATGCAGCAATTACAGTGAATTACGTCAAAGAATCACACACAATTTGGTGTAACTATTCCTTGAACTAAGGAAAAAGCAATCAAATTAACGTCTTTTTTAACTATTAAGTTATCTAGGAAGGAAGAGGGGTAATTTGCTAGGAAACTCCTAGGATTGTTTACATGCCACAATCCACATGTTCAATCCTGGCTTCACCCACCCCTGTGCATTAAGGAAGAGAAAGTGCCCGGGAATGCACACTTGCTCATGTTGATTGTGGCAATGAAAATTTCTAGGTATTTCCTAGTAAAATAGTCCCTTTCTGTCCCGACTGAGATAACGGAAAGAATGTTAAAAATTCAACCTTTTCCCATTCGTACAATCAACTTGAGCACAAGCGCTTTTTTGGAGCCTTTTTCTTCCTGAATGAACCAAGGCGGAGCGATGTGCACATACTTAGCTTTGTGATGAAACATTTAGTGTGTGGGGCGGGGAGGCAATGGATGGATTTTATTCAAGGTCGAGCACTCAGCGGAAATCCTGTTGATGGAGCAATTTGAACGAAGGTTGGCACACCAAATGACGTACATACAGGGTTGGTAATAAACTTTTGCCTAGGGGTCCAATGTATAAACAAAACCGTATACACATACTTGGCTATTTACCTTCTTTAAGCTATGATTTATACACATATTCCACGTCAATAACTTGTGTGCGCATCATTTGCCTCTCGGATAGCACGTAATCTTTAAGGATACAAGCATAATACTGTGACAAAAATATCTGTATTCTATGCCATTTAGAACTGCTGTCAGGTGTGCCATCAGTGTCCCTGATACCAAGGTTACCAAGTCCCTGATTTATCCGAGTCTCTAATGGAATCAGATGATTCAGGAACGAGGACACCATAGGTATTCTTGGGACACTCCGATGGCACACCTTACAGTAGTTACAAACGAGAAATGGTTTTGTGCAGTACTGTTTATAAAAAAACACACTAAAGCCAAAAGCACTTGCGGCAAGAATAAAACACTAATGTTTCGATACCAACGTGCGTACACGTGGTATCTTCTTCAGAGTAAAACTAACAATAAAACACCTTACATTTAATCTGACAGGCCACTTCGAAGCAGATGCATGGTGGCAAGTGACAAACTTCCTTCACATTAGACGAAACGTATTGTTATTTTTACTCTGAAGAAGATACAGATTTTTGCGATTTGACCACTATAAAAGGGCCAAATTCCAAATCTGCCATTAGAAAGAGTAACTGTAGGGATTTCCAGTTGAGGTCTAAACACGACCGGACGTAATGTAAGCCCCGGCCTAGCTCGACCTCGACCTCAGGACTAAGCTTTGGACTAACGTTACTGGGTGATTTCAATGCTAGTCTAAGTTGGGGACTTACTAGTACAGTACTAGATAGACCCCGACCGGTGGCCTAAAGTAGTACTGGGTAATCTTGGCGAGTTCCAAGTTCAGGTCTAGCTAGTACACTACTCTGATTGGTTAATACCCTTCATGTGACGTCATATCACCTGTAAGCAGTATCAACGCGTTTGGCTTCTCCAAGATACGTCGAGATTCGTGTATTAAATTGTTTTCAAGCAAATTTTGGTGATTTTTCTTATTCGGTTTTCAGGATAGCAGGTTTCGTAAAAACTTAATTGTGACTGAATCATTTTTTAAAAATATTTTCTTTCCAAGTTTATCAGATTTCAGTTTAAAATTAAATAAACAGGCCCGTAGCTAGCTACTGACGATTGGGGTTCGGTTAAGTATACATTTTGGACCTTTAGGCTATATGAATGCCTATAAACTGCTGTGTGTAAGCATGGCAGTAGGGGAGAAATGTTTTTCAAATGGACTGTCAAGAGCTGAAAAATAGTGAAATATTTTGCTCAGTTTTATCCCAAACGATCTAGAGGGTGTTACTGCAAAAAACTTGCACATTTTAAAGTGACAACATGCTCCAGTTTTTCAAAAATGAAAAAAGATGGGGAAAAATTGGTGAAACCTTTTACTCAGTTTTGTCCAAAACAATTTGAGATATTATTGGAGAAAAGCTTTTAAATATAATATGAAATCGACATGCTCCATTTCATTTTTTCTCCCTTGATTCAAGAATGTTAGGTAATTTTGCCCTCATTTAGTGTCCCTTGGGTCGCTTTTATCCTTTAATTTGAGATCTTATGGACTCTTATTGTCAAATTGTACCTTCGAATTTTTTGGGGGTTGTTTGTTAAGTTGTATGAAAAATGGAATTGTTTCTGCATTAATACAAAAGGATTTTCAAATCGTAGTAGCGATAGGTTAACAAAAAAAGGGCTACAGCTAATCAAACAACCAACTCAATTTTCCAACTCAATTTTTAATTTTGCCAGCTATACCCAATTTTCATGAAGTACGGATTTAGTTCACGTTCTGTTTTAACTAAAACAATGGCAGAATGGGCTAGCAGACGAACCAGTAAATGAAATTTGTGAGATTTCACGACTTCAGATGGCGAAAACTTGGCAGAATCGTTACTAAGTTTTGTTTTATGCGGTATTTTGTTAACGTTTCTGCCTTACATAAGAAAGTTTTTAAATCCTGGCAATGATGTTGTGTTTGGAATATTAATACATCAGTCACTTTTCTCCCTATCTCCCCCCCCCCTCCTGAAATACCAGTTAGGAGTTACTCTTTACTGAACCGCCTTCTGGGCACTGTCTAACAGAGAAAGGCTACACGAAGTAAAATAGCCAAGTCAATTTTTAGTTTTGCCAACTGTGTATGATTTTCGCGAAGTTAATTCTTATCAAGATTTTAAAATTGGCGGAGATACAGTTTAAAGCATATTTTATTTTTATTTTTAGTTTCTACATTATCGATGATATTTTTAAGCCATGGTGGTGATTGGCTAACAGGCAAACAAAATAGCTGTTTTCCCGCTAGGCACCGCCTAGCTCTGAGTTCGCATACTAGTCTGGTAGCAGGGCCAAAAACCTGGAAGTAAGGTCCGCCCGATGTTTTATGGTGTTTTGTGTTTCTTCAAGGCATACTTAATGAAATTCAGCACGGTGCCACTTTGTCACCCTTGGACAAATTTAAATATTCAAAATCATATATCAGCCAAATCTTTGCTTATAGAACAGACAGGATAATCATTTTGGTGCCTAATGCTATGTTTTCAGGGTAAGGGAATACTAATAACGGATTGACTTGTTGATAAAATATACGTCTTTTGTTTTAGGGGCTGGTACCACAGTCACCGTTGATTTTTCGCTCATTTTCAACTTTCAACTGCTATTCTGACGTTTCTAATTTAGGTGTACGGCACCAATTCGATTCATTCGAAGGTAGACATTCCAAACTTTCAAGTGAACCTAATTGGAATCATCCTCCTAAATTACAAACGTCAGAATAGCAGTTGAAAGCTGAAAAATCGAACAGTGACTGTGATATCAGCCCCCAATAAAAAGAGCGTAGTTCGGTACCTAACAATGATAAACCCATTTATTTACCCTTGGTGCAAAGACATTCTCACCTTCTGAATGAATCTGATTGGGGTCTTCCACCTAAATTAGAAACGGTAAAATAGCAGTTGAAAGTTGAAAATTTGCGAAAAATTGAACGGTGACTGTGATACCAACCCCTAAAAAAAGAGCGTATATTTTATCAATAAGATAATCCGTTATTAGTATTTCCTGACCCTGAAAACATAGTATTAGACGCCAAAATGATTATCATGTCTGTTCTATAAGCAAATATATGGCCGATATATGATTTTTCAGCCATCTTGGCCTCCATCTTGAATATTTAAATGTACCCAAGGGTGACAAAGTGGTACCCTGCAGAATTTCATTAAGTATGCCTTGAAGAAACACAAAACACCATAAAACATTGGGGGGTACTTACTTCCAGGTTTAGGTTAAAAATGCCATTTGTTTCAAAATGCCCGAAGGATGATAATGATTAACCAGTATTTATGGAAACGGGACTTGGCAGTGAAATTTTATCCGAACTTGGCAACTCGACAACTCGAATTTGCCAACTGTATTGTACATCTTCTTGCACGGTGGGGGGGAGGTGGGTGGAACCCCCCTGTCCCCGGGGTTGCTGGCCCCGGTACAAATTAGTTATGTTGATCTATTAAAACATGTCATTGTACGTGGTCACTTCGAAAACCTAAACCAATTCACATTTACGAATTGAAAATTATGTGTCCCTATTGGAGAAAGGGAAAATTACCATCTACTGACCTGACGACAACCTGTAACCAGAGTGACACTTGAGTTGATCTGGTGGGGAAATGTACCCCTGAAATCACACTTCATACTAACACTCACGTCGTGCAGTGAAGCATCGCTTTCGAAAGATGTGCTTAAACCTCAACGTAGACTAAGGTGTGCCTGGGTCTAAATTTTATCCTTAGTCCCAGGCCTAACATGCTCATTAACCCGAAGATTATCGCTAAACCTGATTGGAAATCACCAATTTTTTCAGCTTGGGACTAACTGCTCCGTATTAAGTTAGGCAGCAGGTTAGGGGCTCTACATTCGTTAACCCTCAACTTAGTTCACATTGGACATCGCCGGATATTCGTGATAACAAACTTACGCCCAAGATTAATTGTAGACCTCAACTGAAAATCCCCACCGTGAGAGATTACCCATCTTTGTTTGCCCACGTGTAATTTCCGGCTTAGTTTTGGTTTCTAGCGAAGATTGGAGGTTTCTTCCTAGTACATACTTCGTGTTGCTTTTACAACTATGAGATACACCACTTCAAAAGAAGACAAGGAAACAATTTTAAAACATTAATTACAGCAGGGTTCAAAAACAGGAATTCAGTTCAACTTTGCTGCTGAGGAAACAAGGGATTATTACGGTTAGGCTTCTGTCTTGTGAATTGTAAATTACATTTTAAATTCAGTATCATTCTGCACGTGAAGACTTGATGAAGATGAATTTAAGAAAAATTAATTTTAATTAAGATCTTCATCGATATTAATACATGGTGCCTAAAAAGAGGACATGTAACCAACATTATTCATTTCAGATACATACCATGATTTATTTATTGTGCATTTTACTCATTGCCATGGTTCATGAAATGTAATGTAATAAATGATAATTTTTTTTTTACAGACTGATCGAGATTCTTGGCGCTACTGGCAAAGATGAAGACATAATTGTGACCAAAGAAACAAAGCAACACCTTGTGCTGTGTCGAAAGCCATAAGATATTGTTGTTGAGTGAATGAATATCTATTGCGCTCGTTAAACCCTTTGAAACCCTTTGAAATATCTATTGGAGTTTAAGCACCAAAATGATGTTATTGATTGCGTTAATGGCAAGTAACTGTTTCGTGCCTGCAATAATGTGAATACTGTTTTCTGAATTTTGTTCAAGCAAAGTTGGCCAATTACACTGATTAAAATTACAATTTAAACCTACCAAATCATTGACTTAAATCAATTTCATTTTAGTGTCCTCTTTATCTGGTAGAACAACGGAAATGAAGAATTGCTCAATACACAGAAATTATTTCCATTTCTGTGCATTACGTATTGCAACACTACGTTAGAAACTGCACGCACATAATGGACACCCCCCATGAATATCAGGGGGAAAAGATTACCAAACTTGTATTTCCAATGAAACTTTGAATAAGTGGCAGAATTTACTACTCAAGTCAGCAGATAGCTACTTATTCTAAAATCTCTTATGGACGTTACAATATCATACTTACAATACGTTACAATATCAAAAGAAACGATTTCAAGTAACGTTTATCTATGATTGTAAAGTGCAAGAACGTTTTAAAGTATGTGTTAACAGTAGGCAAATTTGTTACACTTGTGTGTTTTGACCAAACTCCTAGTTAACGTAATTCGTACACTGAGTCGATATGCAATGTTCTTCTGGTTTCGTAAGATTGGAGTAGAGTAGTATTGGTTTAAAGATTGTTATTGCTTTAATTGGTAAAATGAAAACTCATACTCATTAGTAAAGGAAAATACAAAAATCTGATTTAGATGAAATAAACCTGCCTTTTTATATAAATTTCATTAATTATGTTTTTTTCCAACCTTGATTCAAGTTACTTTATTTCCGCAAAAACTTACTAGCTGTTACAAAACAGAAAATTTAATATCTATAAAGTTTGAAATATGCCGAGAATTTCTTGGATGCTTATCCATTTGTGCCTTTTGAGATTCAGTGTTGTCCCTGTAACAAAGTTTTAACCTTTCAGCTTTACATTGTTGTCAGTGGTCGAATTAACATTTAGTCTAATGTTGTATCTTGTGTACATTTCCTTGAACCTCACTTGAAACAACGTTCAAATGTTTGTATTTTTATTTTTTCAGTTACCAGTAGCAATGGTGGTTGGTTAATTTTAGGTGATATACGTTCGAACTGTGGTCGATGATTAAATTGTTCCCACTATGGGTCGACCACTCTGTGAAAGGACCAAAATAAAAAGGAAGAAAATGAATTGTTGATATTGGCAAAATTTAACCTTAACATTTATTGGAATAACATGAATTTGATAAACACGTAGCTACACACACACACATGTCATGTAGTACATATGCCTTTTTTTTTGCCTAATTTTTCAGTACTACTAGGGCAGCCCCCGGTACATGGGCGGTTTTATAAAACATTGTTGTGATTTCCCGTTTGCATGAAAATACCGTGACGTCACTACGTCTGCCAATTATTGTTGAAGGTCCTTACAAATTAAACACCGCCGTTTGCAGTCGTCACCAACTTCCCAGTCGCCCAAGACTCCGAGATTCACACCACGGACTTCAATATAATAAAGATTATCGCGATTCCTACTTCGGACTTCAATAGAATAAGGATTATGGAGATTCCAACTGCAGACAAACTAACAAACAAACCAAAAAAAAAAAATACTATGATCTTAGTTATATGGATTCTGCAGTACTAATTCCGATCTATTTTGCCTAATTTTTTTAGTGCTATCTCTTCTCACCCAGCTGTGATGGGAAATAGATGAATTCTTAGATGCACTGAAACTCATTTTTGCCAACACTTACGTACAATATAAAAAAAAACTGTACTTCCACCAACACAACGGGATCCTTATTGGGTCCCAAGTGTTGCTGCTTATCTTTGCGATATCTTAATAAATGTTGTGGACAACAAGCTTTTTAATGCATATCCAGAACATTTTTTTTGCTGACATTTTGTTGATGCCAGCTTTGCCTCATGTACTCTTGCAAAATACGGCTGCATTCTCAAAAGGTTTGATCCAATTTCAACCATCTTTGACATTTACTGTGGAAGGCGTCCCCCAACCAACCAACTTTTATTTGCTGATCTCACACGTTACATTAATTTTCACTGGCATGACGAATTTCTTCATTTCCGTAAGCCATCGCAAACAACTAGTATTACTCCCTACCATTCATTACAGTGATCCAATGTGCAAACTCAGCAGCCTTAAAAACAAAATCCAGAGAGTGAGCGCCCACACGACTCAACCACAACACATCCTTTCCTAATTATGCTGTGTTATCACCAAGTTTGTCAACAGTGGTTAACAAACAGTGGTTAACAACAGTGGTTTCTGCTTGTTCTCTGATTTGCTAATCTCGAATGGGTTAACCAAAAAATCAATAAACTGGATCACCCTAAACCACACAACTCTCCCCCAGCAAATTTTCTTGTTTTTCCCTATGTATAGGATGTTACAGAGCCCCTACATTCCTTCTTGACACTCAGAATATTTGTCTCTTTCTCAACAACCATTCCATAAGTAAGTAAAGATTCCACACGGTGAAGCGTCCCAGAGGACAAAAAGAAACCGTGAACAGTTCTATCCTGTGATACTCACAAGGACAGGCGACGCTTGAAAGTACTCAGCGATGGTTTCCTCCTAACATCCTCAGGCAGTGCCTTCCATGCTCTCACAATTACTCTAACCCCGACACAAAACCTTTTCACATCAATACGACACTGCTTCAAAAAAAAGAGTTCTAGGGCCCCATGTCTGCCCGCTCTAACCATCAAAATCTGCATCCAGTCAGTATCAAGGAGACCACTCAAAAGTTTAAAGACGAAGGTCAGGTCCAACCTTTGCCTCCTTGTCGATAAGGTTTCCAGCCCCAGCGAAGCAAGTCATTCATCATACTGGGTGGATCGCAAGGTCCCGACCATGTTAGTGAACCTCCTTTGGACGGATTCAACAATCTTAACGTCTATCAGTAAGTACGGTGACCAGACTTGGGTACAATATTCCAACAATGGCCTTACCAGAGCTTTGTATCTGGGACCGTAACATCGGGTGCCATCATAGTCGGAGTTCTCTTTAAGAGACCAAATACCCGGTTAACCTTAGCCGTGACAGCCGCACATTGGTCAGCTCTTTTTCCATTTGCCGTCATAACCACTCCCAAATCCTTTTCGGTTTAGTCAATTTTGTTCCCCAATCTCGCACGGAAAGGCAAGCTTCGCTGGATGACACCCTATTTGCAGGATGTGGAATTTTGCAATGTTAAGAGTCATATAGGCTTCCTTCATCCAACTCACAATCCAATCCAGATCCTGCTGAAAAGCTTCACAGTCTTCCCTGGCACAAATTAACTTGAATACATTGGTATCATCAGCAAAAGCCCGAACGGACGACTTAATACCCTCAAAAACGTCATCACTGTACAGGACAAAAAAAGGGGTCCGACTGTACTGCCTTGAGGCGCACCACTAGTAACACTTTCCCCATGAAGAGGCCTGCCCATTTACCACCACCCTCTGCCTGCGATCGGTGAGCCAAGCTTTCACCCAATCAACAACGTCAGACTCACACCGAGATTATGTAGTCGTCTCACTAAGCATAAGTGGAGCACCTTGTCAAACGCCTTCGAAATATCCAAGTAAACTTAGTGATGTGTGCGCTACGTAGAAGATTGAATTCAGATAAACCCACGACTTTTCTTCCTTTAAAATTACTTAATTTGGCCTGACTTTTCTGCACCATCACTCATATACCCAATCCATCCAAAGACGATGTCAAGAGTATGTACCTCTTGAATGTAAATGTAATATTTACAGGGTACATTTTTTAAAATTCATTCTTTCTTTATTGATTTAATAATTCAGAGGAAGTTCTGTAATGTTGCAAATTTATAGAATAAATAATTAAACAAGTTTTAAATTACCTTCTTTAAGAATAAACTCTTTGTGTGAGGGCTTTAATTTTATCATGACTAAAAAAAAGTCTTTGAATTTTGATCACAATCCTAGAAAAACTGGATACGTCCTGTACTTTCATAATAATAGTTTCTGCACGATCCCTGTAATTCATTTACAGCTTAAACTCTTATTTAACAAATTGCTTTTAAAGGCCTATGTAATAACGTAAACCATAATATTTGCTGCGACAGTTGCGAGGACAGTAAAGAATTTGGCTGCAATCCAGCACAAAAACAATGGGTAAAAAGGCCGCAGACTTAAAAGTGGCTGACCTACATTCAATGCTACCTGCTCTTTAATCCCTGAAACAAGAAAGCGGAGACAGAGTAGCTAATCGTAAGGTTCATTCGATCCCACTATTTTTCAGGTGCAGAACAACCGTCTGATTCAAGAAGAATATCCAAATTCATAATGGGAACCTCTTATTTTCAAACAGCAGATTACGTAGTCTTCAGTTTCATGTTGGTGATATCGGCTCTGGTAGGAGTGTATTACCAGCTAACCGGCGGGAAACAGCAAACAACTAAAGAGTATTTGATGGCAGATAAGAACATGCCTGTGTTCCCTGTTGCCTTTTCACTTATGGCAACCTTCATGTCTTCCATAACATTGCTGGGATTGTCCAAGGAAACCTATTCTTATGGAACTCAGTTCATATTCATTATCTTCGGTTACTTGCTTGGTACCTTCGTAGTAGCCTTCCTGTACCTACCGGTGTATTTCAAACTACAGAACACGAGCGTGTACGAATACCTGGAAATGCGATTTGGAAGAAGCGCTCGCGTAATTGTGTCCGCAACTTTCATTCTTCAACGAATTCTGTACATGTCTGTTGCACTTTACGGTCCTTCCATTGCTATGAGCGCTGCAACGGGATTTTCGGTGACGGCTTCAATTTTGTCTGTGGGACTGGTATGTACTTTCTACTCAACCATAGGAGGTATGAAAGCTGTATTATGGACTGATGTTTTTCAGTCGTTGCTTATGTTTGCTACTGTGCTTGCAATCATTGTTAAAGGCGCAATTGGCAGAAATGGCTTGGGAGAAGTATGGAACATTGCCGTTGCAGGAGGACGAATCAGATTTTTCGATTTCAACCCGGATCCTGCAGCCCGTGTTACTGTCTGGACGCAAGTCATTGGGGGAATGTTCATGTTTTTAGCTATTAATGCTGTTAACCAAACGCAAGTGCAGAGATTGCTTACTGTAGAAAGCCTGCAAAAATCACGACAAGCATTATTTCTTAATTTTGTCCTAATGACATTATTCACTTTAACAACCGCCTTCACTGGCCTAGTCATTTATTCCAAATACTACAATTGTGATCCTCTGTTGTCTAAAAGAATTCTAAATTCAGATCAACTTCTTCCGATTTTTGTCATGGACTATTTGGCTTATTTACCCGGACTGGCAGGTTTTCTCGTCAGCGGTATCTTCAGCGCTTCCTTGAGCAGTGTTTCATCGGTGGTTAATGCCTTAGCCGCCGTTACTCTTGAAGACTTCTTGAAGCCGGTGTTGAACAAAAAGTGTCACAGTGAAAAGACACTGACTTTCATAACAAAATGTTTGGCCTGTTCATTTGGCATGTTGTGTGTTGCAATGGCATTTGTTGTCGATCAGCTTGGAGGTGTTCTTCAAGCTGGTTATGCGATAATGGGAATTGTTGGTGGCCCTACCCTAGGAATATTCACATTAGGCATGGTATGGCCCAAGAGCAGCCAAAGGGGTGCAATTGTTGGCTTTCTCTTGGGAATAGCACTTGCGTCATGGATGGGTTTTGGAGCCAATGTACAAAAACCATATTATCCAACACTTTTAACATCTATTGATGGTTGCCCTGCATCAGCAAACATTAGTGAATTTCTCGTCACCAACACAACATTAAAAAATGTCTCCACACAATTCCCAACACTGCAGTCAGCAACTGCCATTGACGACTTGTTGATCATCGATGAAGAGTTAAAGCACAACAAAAATATTCTGTATTTGTATCGTATGTCCTTTATGTGGTATGCTCCTTCAGGATTTCTTGCTACCATGTTGTTCGGGGTCCTGATTAGCTTCTATGAAAAGAAACGCTCCATTTACCACGATTTGCTCAGTCCTGTATGCCAATACTGGTATCCATACTTGAACCACCTGGGAACGGAACACGATAAGGCACCAAAGACAGACAAAGACAAACTACACAGTTCCGTTTCTCTTGAACCTCCCATTTCAGCAAGCGACAATGAAGTGTCATCCAAATTATGAATAGGTGAAATTATCTTGTGCTTTGAAGATAGGTAACACTAACTTGAAGCTTTTAGTCTTTCCTCAAAATATGGTAATTTGTGGATAATGGATTAAACGACTTGGCTCTTCCTGGAGACAGGTATCCACAAGT
>JAHWFP010238835.1:72789-83610 GCA_023313725.1 Lithobius niger | reverse complement strand
TCCCCCCCCCCCCCTAAGAAAATTACCTCTCCCTCTGATAAGTTGTGCGACCCAATACTGTATTATGAAGTACTGAAATACCAGGTATGATATGGCACATATCCTGAGTTTGGAATGGAAACGGTGAATCATTACGAGGTATTTAAGAACTGTTTACCCCAAACCTGGGGGGGGGGGGGGGCTGTAACTAAAGACTGGTGCATTTCCGGACCCATGTTTATAGGACTTTTTCTTATTATCTTTGATCACACAGCGGACCCTCAAAATATTTGACACCAATTTCCGAACACCCTGTATATGTAGATGCAACACATGACAAAGTGAACATTAAAGTTAAATACAAAAATACATTAGCACAACTGGGGTTCGAAAAAAATTTTGGTAGAAGAGAAGAAATAAAATGTAAAATCAATACAAATTTCAGAAAAAAATGAAGGAAAAACTGAAACTCTTTGAAACTGAAGCTCTTTAATATTACGTAAACTTAAAATAAGGAAGTGTGGTTTTGGATAAAAAGCGTGTTAAACTGTTATCTAGATAACAGAATTTGCTGTGTTAAAACTGATGAAATTTGAACTGAATATGCAGACATTAAAGACGGAATACCACAGTGCTCTGTTTTAAGACCCATTGTTTTTTTTTTTATCAGTGCTGTAAAGGAGCTAAGTATTATGGATTTTGTCCTTTTTGCAGATAACATGCCGAATGCTACTTTTAAAAAATCCAAACAGATTTAATAAGGTTTAGCAATGATGCATTAAAAAGGATTTACAGATCAGTGAAGGCAAAACTTAAATAAGGTTCATTAACAACAAAAATTGTGTAGGCTGCATAAACAAAATGTGGCTCAATGAAAGTAACTGCAAACCAACGAATGGTGGCATTTTGGTCGAGAAATCAAACTGACCTCTTTTATAAAATATTTAGGCTTAGAAAAAAATAACAATTGGAAACTTAAAAAGCAAAATTATTAACAGAATTAAAGACAAAAATTAAGAAAAGCTATTGTACTACATAATAGGTTTTTAAACATAAATAATAACAAAAAAATTATTTACAAATGGTGGGTAAAATCACATTTAATGTTCGGCATAAACGTGTGTAGTTTTGCAGTTGCCTCTGATTTAAAGTGGTTTAAAAATAAACTCCAGAATAAAATAGTAAAAATAATATTTAAAACTAAATCTCGTCAATCTTCTAAAGAAATATTGCATGCAGGGGCAATCATTTAACATTAAACAACTGCGGGGAAAATAACATCTTATGAAATTACTTTTACATTATGAAAAATAAGTGGAATAAAGTAATTCAGAAGTTCTACCACACGAAAACGACAACCTTACCGCAGAACCCCAAATGGATTGAGTTCGTGAAAGGAATCAGCCAAAGGTGAGTTAGTATAAGGAGAAAGGCCATGGAAAGACCGATAACAGTAAAGACGTTCCCGAGGGAAGGGAATTTGAGAGGCGGGCCATCTCACCAAACCGTTTTAAAATCCCCCAGAAGTTTATAAGCAACGGGAATAAAATAAAGGAAAACATGTTCAGAGCCAGTTAAATCGGGGAAGCCACATTGTGGATGATGTTATCGAGGCTGTTTCCAAGAAAAATGCGCCATGCGAACACATCGGGCAAGGCCTACGAGTATGCCACACACACTGCCGATTAGCCTAAATAAATTTCAAATAAAATTTCAAACACTCTGGTTCGCAAAATGACCTGGCTTAAACGTCTGCACCCACGGAAAACACGCCAGAGTTCATTGTTTCAAAATTCCGAAGATTCCATGTTCGTTTGCTATGAATAAAGGCGAAAAAGCATAAATAGGCACAACCACTCCAATATGGTGCTCAGAGCGATATGACGTAATGGCGGCCTGCTGGCATCACGCAGAAATTCGAAGCAGCGCCGCCTGGCGGGAGCTAGATGGTAGTAGATTGCGACCAAATAATTAATTTGATTTATTTTGAGCAATGAAAAGCAAAAATCGGCTATTTAGCACATATTACTAAAGTATTTTGTTGAGATAGTAAAAAATAGTATGGCATAAAAGCACAAGATTATTTTAACCTGAAGTTAAAAAAAAAAGTTAAAAAGAAGTCCGGGAACTAGAAAAAACTGGTGAAATAAAAGAAAAATTCGAGAATGGCAAACGTCAGGGGTCGTTCCTTAATCAATGTACACGTGTTCTTACTTTAATGTATTTTTGTAATTGCATTAGTATGTATCGTTTTATTATTTCCAGTTTTGAAAATTATAATGTAAGGAAGCAACCACTACATACATATTTGCTTCCGGGCAGATATTGTAAACCCATAAGTGAAATATAAAAAAAAAAATGAAACCAAAAAAGTAACGTGATGAGTAAAGAGGGAACGATGTTCCATGCAAGCCAATTGCGGTTGGCTTAATACAAATGTGGCTCAGTAACGAGCATCTTGTAGTGCCACCTGCCATATATGCTGTAAACTAACAATGTTCTAAAGTAAATTTGCCCGCAGCAAGTAAAAGCTGTGTCTGTATGCCATTTTAATTTTTTTATTTGTTTAATATTGATTCTTTCTGATCACTTGCGGTATAACTTACACAAACGATTACTGAAGAAATAGCTGTAAAGATCAGTGGTGCAAGCTTGGCAGTTCCAAAATGGCGGACGCATATTGTCATTCGCTGGGTTTATGTAAACTGTCTGGGCTTTTTATTATTTTGTATTTGTGACCAAGAGAGACCTGGTTCTCTCCAAAATTAAAACTCGTTGTTTTGTTTTGAACTTGTGGATACGTGTCTCCAGGAACAGCCAAGTTGTGTAATCCTTCATCCACAAATCACCGTATTTGGATGTATGAGCAGATTTGCATGTGTATTAATGAACAGGTATGTATGTGTACAGTACAATTAGATTTGGGTGCATTTTTTAGAACTCCCATAGTTACGCTATACAAGTCCCCATGTGGAATCGTGGCTGAAGTATAACTATAGTCTGATCTGTTTACTTGGCCAATTGCTGACGGAAAAACCAAAACCATAAAATAAAAGCAACCATTCGGGACTGAGACACTGTTATTCGGTAATTCTGTAATTTGTCCAATGGCGAAGGTGTAATCATGGCATTATCCCAATATACGTAGTGAGAACGGGCCATGTTTTGGAGCATCACGCCGCCACAAGCATTTTTTTCTTCCAGAAGGTACATAGTAATTACAGAAAATTTTAACTAGACCAGAGCCATTATAACATCCTGGCAGTTGACAAATTCCTGCCCAATTTTGGCAGAACTCATTTAGCCAAAACTCTAAAACTTTAGTTTTGTAAAAACAAAATAAGTTTAAAAAAAAAATGGAGAGGGGGAGGAATGGGATTGTAGGCCAGTGATATGAAACATTAATGGTCAACAATGACTTCTACCATCACAATCACATCCTCTACATGAAGGATCAGCTATCCCAAATTTGGCTGTGTGTTGAAAGGATTACCGGCAATTTCAAATCTTATTTTCTTAATTTTGTAGCCTAGGGTTTTGAGCAAAAAAGTAATTGGACGAGTAATGGAGGACACCAGCTTCTATACAAGCCAGCTGTTGTAGTGCATCTGGGGCGAACTAACAAGCAATTTGTAGCATCATCAATACAGCGATACGAAGGTCTAAACTCAGTAGCATAGCCCTTTAACTGCTTTTTTTTTAAATAATAAAATATTAATAAACTTTATTCAGAGTGTTGCCGAAAGTTCATAAAGTCCTTGTGTAGCTAGTTGCACATTTAGTCACAATTTTACAACCACGAAATAAAAAATATCCACACAAAAAATAGACACAACACAGCACACAGCATGTTAGACAAAAATAATCAATTATAGTGTCTGCGGCCTATCTTGAGTTCGCTCCAGAACGACACGGATAATCAATTGTATGTTTTTGGTAGCAGAGTGCCTTGTTGATATCCAAGATGGTTACAAAAACAATGGCGGCCGTCGAATAATGCCGCCCCCTACAGGAAAACGTAGCCGCTCATAAAATACCTGCAGGACTCAAGTTAAACCGCGTACACAATAGGGACACACACAAAACAGTAAATAAAGAATAAAACTAAACTTAGTTGTCAATTAGACACTCTTTTATTTTATGTTTGGCAGAAGTGTAGTGAGTTAAATAGAGCAATTTTGACGGAATTAAGCTGCCAATTGTTGGAATACAATAACCTTTACTTCTTGAGCCATAATTATTTTTAATCAGTGGAATATTGAACCTTAATGTTTCATGAGGAGAAAACTCATTTTAAATTCCTCTTTAGCTTTGAAATATTTGCAAAAGTAATTTCTTTGCACAACAATAAAGTCTCTCAGTTTAGTAACATTTAAAATTCTCTGTTCCTTAAATAATTACTTAGTAGATTTTCTTAAGAGGACCTTTTGAAATGTTTTGTGTGTCTTTTGTAGCCTACCAATGAGGGTTAAAGAAGGAAAACCATACACTTCAATACGATGTCTAAGGTTACTGGTTACCAATGCATCAACAACGATTCGTTTGTTCCTATTATTCAATAAGGTTTTGTCGTGTGCGCGGCGGATCTAGAGTCCTGGAAGTATTTTACGAGCGACTAGGTCTTCCTGGAGGGGGCGGCTTTAATCGACGGCCACCATTGTTTTTGTAACCATCTTGGCTATCAACAAGGCACTCTGCTGCCAAAAACGTACAATCGCTTATCTGTGTTCGTTCTGCGGCGAGCTCAAGATAGGCTGCGGGCACTTTAATTTTATAGAAGAAAGAAATCAGTTTTCTAAGTTTAGTGATCAGAAGATTAATACGATGATCATGTGTCCAAAAACTGTTGACCCCAAGTATACAAGATACTTACTTTCAGTAACTTCATCTTGGTACAGGTAAAAATACAGTTTGAGTAATTTGTTGCCATATCGCTACAGCTGAAAAGACAGTAAAAAAAAAAAACAAGCAGCTAGAGTGACTACCTAGTCACATCCGGTCTTCTGTACAGTTCTGCCACTACCAATGGTGAAGCGCCACCTCTATCACGCATTGCAACAGCTATCTTTATTATATAATCTAAAAGCATTAACCATCAGAACGGCCGGTTAAGAATCTGTTAGCTTTTAAGCCTATTTTATATTTTAGGCGTATTTGTCAACTTGTAGACCTAATTCTTACCTAGAGCTTTAATTTCGTAACTAGCAGCTAACGGAGATTTGATTTGTATAGTACGCCTATTCATTTTTACAACATGGTGCACATTCGGACACACAGTTACAGTGTTAAACGTAACGCGCGACGTAGTCTATGTAGATCAGTGGTAGTTGGGAAGGGACGGGAGAGACGCTGTTGATGAAGCCAGGAGCTACTCGTAGCAACTTGAAGTTGCCGTGGTAACGTGATTTTCGGCCTAATTTTCATTTTTTATGCCTAATATTTGTAAGTGTAGTTTTAATTTCGTAAGTAGCAGATATGCCTAATGGAGAATATGGTTCGACGGTAAGCCTGTTCATTCATGCAACAATGCGACGAGACTATTTTAAACGAAGCTAAAATGCTTTTGTTTTTACGGCTGCAGTGTAATCCTTAGAATTTCAATTCGACGTTCAAATGTTGTTATTTAATTTAGTTACGTCGAAGAAGTGTATTAGCTATAAGTAAGTAACGATGTTTTAATATCCCATGTTATTTAACTAACTTTTGACATTGAATGTAACATTGTAAACAGTGGTCCTCAATTTATGGTACCGTTGTGAAGTTGAAAAAGGCGACGGACGGGCAACGTCGTTGCAACAGTCTTCACAGCCGGTACGGCTGTACAGAAAACTGAAAAACAAAGTTTCAAACGTGAGGCACAAGATGTTTGAGGCGTGCCCAGGACCCAGAGCTTAGAGGCAAGCCCAGCCCAGTGGACAGCTTCCTTGCCTCCTTAACCAATTCAAAGACATGTCGAATCCAACGACTGACCAATTCCCGGACGTAAAAATATTCACTAGTAGTCATTGTGGCAGTAAAACTCGAGATAACAAGGGGGGAAATAAAAATGAGAACAAGATAAATGAGATATGAAAATAAGATAAGTAATTTTCTGAGTGTGGAGTAAGCCAAATAAGGAAGGGCCGGACTGAGAGGGTCAAAGTTCACTCGAAGGTCATGTAGGCAAAACGGGGCGTCGGACAACCGTCTAACTGGAAAATCGTCTAATGGGATAATTGTCTAAGATCTGCCTAAATAAAAAATTTGGAAAAGCATCTAAACGGAATATCGTATAATGGATAATTGTGTAATGGATAAACGTCTAACTGGATTAACGTCTAACTGTGGTTTCTAATGTTATATGTATAGCCGCAGCGAACGCGGCAACGCGAGCGAGGCAGGGATATTAGACGATTTTCCATTATACGAATTTCCAGTTAGACGCTTTTCCATTATACGAATTTCCTGTTAGATGATATTCCGTTATACTGTTTTCCGTTATACGTTCTTCCAATTATGCGATTTTCCAGTTAGACGATTATCCCTCGCTCCGGCAAAACACAATTTTAATTTTCAGCACGACAATGACTTTGTGTCTTGGTCACTAAAGAGTAAAACAAACAGAGAGTGGTCATAGGAGGTCACGTGTGCGATTTAATGAAGCAAACAAATAGTTTGGATAATCTTGTTCTACACCATGCCGGCTTCCTTTTGCACCATGGTGTCATCCCAGTAGGCAACCGGAAGTGGTGGTGTGACGTCATCAATACGTCTGCCAACATGTGTGAAATAACACTTTCATATCTGCGACCACTTGACCGATTTACTTTTTCTAGGGCTTATTTTAAAGCTCGATCACTATCTATAAAGTCACATGCTTCAGCGCTGAAAATGCAAAGGGTGTCACAGCAAGGGCTCTCGATCCAACATTAAAATTCCTGAACACACGTTTTGACGGTTAGAGAGAAATAATGGCTAAACTGTGAGATTGGAGCAATGGATTCACAAGAACTAGATCGTGGCAAATTCAGTTATCTTTTAAAAAGCTATAGAAATTGAAAATCGGTGAATGGTTTGCGAAATATCAATGCTGAGACAGACGATTTTGAGTGAGTACTATCGGCTCCCCTTTTAGACTGAAAGAAAAAAACAAAAAACTAACTTTCAACAGCAAATGTTGAGACATTTGGGCACCAAGTGGTTTTAACCTAACTTAGGCATGCTGAATCTGCCTGGTGCCATGTCAAATTATTTTTTCTAAGCTCGGAATTCAAGATGACGTCCAAGAAAGGCGATCAAAGAACAGTGGTTTACTAGCGTCTAAATTGTTCAATAAATACGGATGCAAACCTATTTACGTTGCCTTTTGGACTGTCAGACTGCCTGAGTGGGGAATAGAACCCACGACCTTTGAAACCAAAGTCCGGAGTCCTACCACTCAGCCATACTGACATGGCCATAATCTAAATTGTTCATCCGATTGAAATAAACCGGTTGCAAACTATGTTAAGAACAATATTTCCTTCAAAAAAGGTCCATTCATATTTGCAAAAAATTAACCCTTCTGACCCAAATTCGTCATTTAAATTCTATTAGGGTATTTATGTATATAACAGCGCACATGTGTATTATAATTCCTGCAATGCTAACTCTAATTAAGATCTACTGACATAATTAGGCTTAAATAAAAGATGACGATGTATATTGTCCAACAAGTGTATAATTACAACGATATATTGTGAATAGGAGCTAACTACGGCAGTTTATCTACGTTGTATCGTAGCTAAAAGGTTTAAACTAACGTTGACTGAAAGCATCATGTAAAAACTACAGTATTACCATCAATTTTTTACCAAATTCTTTAAAGTACTTAGTGGACATCCACTGGTTATGGCTTTTATCGTAGTCCTCGAAAGACACGAGATACTTTTTGTTTCATTTGTGAACTGCAGCAGTAGCCGTTCTAATTAAAATAAATAAATGTAATTAGACTTAGATGAACGATGAAGATGCGTAATTGACGACAAGGTAATTAAAACTATTTATTTTAATTAGGAGCTAGCCTACGGCAGTTTATTTTTGTTGTAGCGCTGTTCTTTTTGCGTCGTTTTATGACAAATTCCATCTTTAAACTGCTGCAGTAGCCGTCCTAATTCAAATAAATGGGCGTGATTAGGCTTAGATGAACGATGAAGAGGTATATCTGCCAATAAGGGCAATTAAAAAGATTTTATTTTAATTAAGAGCTAAGTTATGATACTTTATCTACATTGTAGTACGGTGCTTTTTACCACAAGTTCCATCTGTAAACTGCTGCAGTAGCCGTTCTAATAAAGATAAATAGATGTGTTTAGGCTTAGATGAAAGGTGAAGATGTATAGTTGCTAACAAAGGTAATAAAATGAATAATTTTAATTACGAGCTAAGTTACGATAGTATATTACATTATAGCATTGTGATTTTGCGTCGGTTTATGACAAGTTCCATACTTAAACTACTGCAGTAGCCGTTCCAATTAAGATAATTAGATGTGATTAGGCTAAGATGAAAGATGAAGGTGCACATATTACAACAAGGATAATTAAAATTATTTATGCTTGCAAGGCTTGCTTGTACTTGTTTATGCTGGCCAGGCTTGCTTCTCAGAACCCAGAATCATACTTAACTCCACTCATAACTATACAACCCGTTTTAAAACTAAATACTGGGTTTAAAAAAAAAGCTTGATTTGCTAGTTCTGAGTGAAATTAGCCCTTAATTTAACTCCGTAATCTGACATATCATTTCCTTAAGTGATTAAACAAGTATTCTTATTGTTGATTATGTTTTCATGATGCCAACTTGTTTCCATCTCCATGACGACGCTCAATAAGGTAAGCTTGGGCATATGAGTGGTGCGATGCTCTGCCATTGGGGTCGTTCTCCAAGATATTGTAAAGCTGGTACTAATTTCATCCCCCACCCCTCCCCAAATAGTTACTACTGGCATATCAAAAGTGGAACTATCTTGCGTGTGCGTGTTCTAGCACATGTTCGTTATCCTGGGTAGACTTTCACATTCATCAGAGTGTAATGAGTTTTGCAGCTGGTGCGGGAGTTTCTGTGAACCTTTCTTCTGCTGGCCATCGACGAGCAGGTTGGTAGTGTCTTTCTTCTTTTATCGTTGACTGTCTGTTTTTGGGGGGCCCGTTAGGAAAATTTTAAATAGAATCACACAAAAACCACATTCTACTCTTCTTTGTAAAGAAAGAGTTTAAAAGCATCGGAACCCGACAAGTTAAAGCCGTTGTTTACATGATTTTGCTTGACACCTTTGTCTCCTGGGTGGATCGCCATCTTACTCCTAACACCAGCAATCATTTCCTTGTTCAACACCAAGGCTACTTGGATGTCAAAGCTTAACGTTAGATATTCGACGCGTCGTCCAGTTAGCCACCGATTCTGCCACCAGTCGCGCTACTTACACCCCAAAAATGAACTGCTCTAGCATGCGGACTGAACTGTGAACGGTAAGTGTGACACGCGATACGCGGATTTTAAATTTAAAACAACACATTGACACCAAATTATTAAAGTTTAACAACAATGGCTTCATGCTACGTACCTCTTTGTTCACTCGACGACAAAAAAAGCCTCCGGGGGTTTAATTTCACGAATTTCGAGAAGAAAAGCAACCAAGGTACGTGTGTATTGTACTGTATAATACGTTACGGCGTTTTCAATTCTCATTACAAATGTGTTGTTAAACGATCCTTTTGACGTAGCAGTAAATCGTCCGAAGACTTCAAGAATAGTCACCATTACCGTAAAATAATCTTCGTTTAGCGCTGCAACACCGGTAAATCTAATAATCAGTAGATATCGCGTTTTTGTGCATCCCGCTAACACTAATCAATGCTACGATTGGGGTTTTTCGTTCTTCGTGCTTTCAGTTCAGCGCAGCGCTTGGACGACGCGTCTATAGCGTGCTACGTGAAACCGAGCGTTATGTTTTTAAATATAGGTAGTCTTGTCAACACCTAATAAGATGAGATAAGATTTATTCTCAAAGGGAAAAAAGGAACCCAAATGGCCATAGCTAGATGCAACTAAACCATGCGCAATGGCTGTTTGCCGTGACGTCACCATGAGTTAGCCAATGACGAACGAGAACAACGGCTGTTTGGCCGTCTGATTGGACTAGCCCAGTCACGTGATATGCACGTCACAGCAAACAGCCATGGCGTGTGGTATAATAATGGTCCAAAGATGAAACTAAGGGTTAGATGATATACATAAAAGTAACGCTAAAATCAACTACAAACGAGATTAAAACATTTCAAACGCGGAAAGAAAGAGAGAAAAAGAAAAATGTTTTTCTTTCCCTTCGCTTTTTCTAAATAAAACCTTCGCTTTTTCATAATAGCACTGTTGCTTTAATTGTTGGATGTGATGGTAAGGTATGAGTGAAGAAAGGCAGCACACATCATAGTTGAAGTTAATAAACAGCCAAAAATGTGCACGAAGAAGCAAAATGACACAACGTTTCTCGGATATCATGCACCGCGGTTTCAAGTTCAAAGGAAATTAGCTGAAGAGCATCGTACTACAACAAATTTAAAACACTAAAAAAATGCATGCTGGGTGCACGCACAAGACGCTAAAAATTTTGTCAAAAAAACTAAGTTTTCCTGGTTGGGATATGTCTGCCATACGCAAAGACGGAACGACCTCGATCCTCTAAACGATACTGCCATAGATTAGAAAGTTAACTAGATATACCGTCTTACTTCTTCCCGTCCTACGCGGAGCTCTGGCGGTAGTTGCGGCTACTAACACTTCTGCTAATGCTTTGCCTTCTGCTGCTTCGAAGGCAAAAGCATT
>JAHWFP010238835.1:44257-61039 GCA_023313725.1 Lithobius niger | reverse complement strand
TGTCCATTGTCCATTTAATTGAGTCCATTGTCAAAGTTGTCCATTGTTCATTTAATTGAGTCCATTGTCAAAGTTTAAAACAAAACTAAAACACTAAAAACTCACACAGGCCTGCTGCTAATTCTATCTTCAAGTCTTAAACTTATGTCAACTGCAGTCTCTTTGCTACGCTTTATAAAGTTTTTATGCATCCGCATCTGGAATTCTGTGTTAAAGCCTGGAGACCTCATTACAAAAAAATCGATTGAAATTCTTGAAAAAACAAAACGCAAATTCACCTAATGGTGCCCGGAGTTATCCCTGGTACCGTACGAAATTCGCCCACGTAAGCTCAATCTTCCCACTGTAACGAATCATTTTAACAGACGAAACCTGAATGAGACTTTTAAATTTGTTAAACATCATTACTGTGTCCCCACTACTCCCTTTTTTTGTCAAATGTTCGTCATATCCGTGGTAAAACTTTCAAACTAGCCCTTCCTAAATTCTATCGCGACGTCAGAAAATACTTTTTGTTCCCAACAATTATTCAACCTTGGAATAACCTTCCTGATTACCTTGTTTGCTCAAAGTCTTTCATGCAGTGGAAGGAGCGCTGTAATAAAATTATTCCTATAGGCATTGATTAATTGTCTTTAGTGTTTCCGTTGGGCATCTTGAGCATCGCTCCTGCCGTCGCGCTGTATAATAATAATAATAATAATAATAATAAGTTTAATAATAATAATAATAAGTTAATAATAATAATAATAATAATTTATTTCAGCAAATTTTTATATCTTGTGGCACGACTCAGGAAGACCATATGTGTCGAGTAGTTTTTAAAGTAGTTTCGGATTTGACGAAATGTCAATACAAACACACTCGGGAGGCTACTGCCAATTCAGCCAATTGAATCTAGAGAGCGCCAAGGGTTGCACTTGTGATATTCTCATCACTGGTCAAGATTCACAAACATAAATTACAGATGTGGTATTTTACAATATTTCATTGTAAAATACCATTGTTTTGGCTCTTTTTTTTTTTAGGGAAGCAGTATTTTTAAGGTTACGCAGGTTTGAGGTTACTTGTTGAGTAAGGCGGGGGAAATGAAATTTAGTGTTCTTTTGCCATACAAATTTCTAAAATGTGGGGTAATTAACCAATTATTATTATTTCGGCAGGGTCTTTTCAGACGGGTATTTAAGTCAGTGTTGAAGTACGTATGTGTTATCACCGTAAAGTCCGCAATTTGCTCAAAAGTCATGATCTTATTTTCAAGCAGATCCAGTGTCTGTTATGAGGGGTGTCATTTTTAAATAAGATTTCACATGCTTTATTTAATATTTTTTGCAATAATAATAATACCAATAATAATACTAAAAATAACAATCGAACGTACTGAAAGATTAAAATAACATCAAAGGCAGACTTCCACTCAATAGAAATTTTATTTCCATCACTGTGCCATCCTTCACCCCAACCCATCTCACAATCAATTCCACCTGACATTATGGTCTTGTCCCTGCAGTATGATATGTACATACCGCCAAGGTCGGTTAGTTTTTGGAGAGTCTCGGTTTTGAGGTACTGTCAATACAAACACACTAGGCTATTGCCAATTCAGCCAATTTAATCTTGGGCGCCAAGGGCTGCACTTGTGATATTCTGATCACTGCTCACTCATCTTTGTCAGACTTGGCAAGGGTTAGTACCTGAAGACTGTTTAGAAAGATTTTGCTTATGATAATTCTAGCCCAATTACTCTAATATAAGGCTAATCACACTAATATAGGCCTAACTGGATATCCAGCAGAGGGCCGACCTACTAAACAATTTTGTGATGCGAAAAGTTCAGATATATGGCAAAAGTCCCTACCAGTCATGCCTATCAGGCCAAAGTGAGAGTTTAAGAGGGGAGCAGATCTTTTCTAGCAAATTCTAGGAATCTTGATCACAGATTTTCCACCGTTCGATTCCCCAGGATTGCCTTCACCTGATTACTAGATTTCTTTCTGCTTTAAAACTAGGGGAAAAAAGCAGAAAGAAATACATTTTACATTGTTACATTTTATCCTCGTGTTACATTTTATGAAAATGTTAAATACTATTTCGCATTTTTATTTCAGGGACTTGGCACTGGTTATTTCACAAAAACGCCAAATCACGGAGCTACAACCAAGACCAAAAAAGTAGAGAAGTAAGCAACGTTCGCTAATTTAACGAAAGTGAAGTAGGCAAGAGTTCCATGATAGCCCAACAAGCAAATTGGTTAAAACTATAGAAATTGGACTCGTCAAGAAGTAGTACTCAGAGTGGAAAGTGGCAAACAAAAAGGCCAGAAGAGAGGACACCAGATCGGTAGAAGAGTGGCTCGTCAAGTGTTGCTTAGGAATGTTGTCAAAAATGACACTTCCATAAGCATTAGTAAAGAGACAAACCAATTACAATACACAGTTTATGAAAATCGATAATCAGAAAAAGAGGAAGTTGCCAAACAAAAGCATTGCGAAAAGAGCATGCCAGCAAGATAAATTTTCACTTGAGTAAGTTATTAGAATACAAATTTCTAAGAAGAAAGTCTTCAAATAACGACGATGGAGGAAAGCTCCAAATTTGGTACAGTCGACTATCTGGTCTTCGGTTTAGTGCTAGTCATTTCAGCCTTGATAGGAGTTTACTACAGATTAACTGGGGGAAAACAACAAACAACAAACGAATACTTGATGGCGGACAAAAGCATGTCAGCAGTTCCTGTGGCATTTTCACTCGCAGCAACTTTTATGTCGGCAATAACAATGTTAGGAGTACCCAAAGAAATATACGTTTACGGAACTCAGTACACCGTTATCATCTTTGGATACTTACTCGGTATCGTCGCAGTTGCTTTTTTGTATTTACCGGTGTTTTTTAAGCTGCAAAACACCAGTGCTTATGAATACCTGGAGTTGCGTTTCGGTAGACTGACCCGTCTTGTGGTATCTGGTTCATTTATTTTTCAAATGACACTCTTCATGCCAATCGTCATGTACGCTCCTGCTATTGCTCTGAGTGCTGCAACGGGATTCACATTGACGGCTTCAACTTTATCTGTCGGTCTAGTTTGTACATTCTATTCAACACTGGGAGGTATGAAAGCCGTGTTATGGACGGACGTCTTCCAGGCAATCCTAATGTTTATGTCTGTCCTTGCAGTAATCATCAAAGTATCAATCGATGAAAAAGGGTTAGTAGGTGCGTGGAACATTGCAGTCACTGGTGGACGGATTTCTTTTTTTGATTTCAACCCTGACCCGACAGCCAGGACAACGATTTGGACGCAGGTCATTGGAGGAATGTTCACTCTTTTAATGAGTTATGCTGCTAATCAATCACAAGTGCAGAGGCTACTCACGGTACCTAATTTGTCCAAATCACGTTTGGCTTTATTCATCAGTTACCCTCTAACTGCTCTCCTTACTTTATTGACGTCGTTGTCAGGCCTGGTGATTTATTTCAAGTACCACAACTGCGATCCTCTTTTGTCCAGACGCATATCAAAATCTGATCAACTTCTTCCAGTTTTCATTGTAGACTTCCTGTCCTACTCGCCGGGCCTCGCAGGACTACTCGTTAGTGGTATCTTCTGTGCCGCGCTAAGCAGCATCTCGTCGGTCATTACTGCATTAGCGGCTGTAACCATCGAAGATTTCATGAAACCTGTTCTGAAACGACGCGTTCAGCACTTTCATAGTGACAAAGCTGTAACTATTCTAACTAAATCTGTAACCTGTACATTTGGTATCTTGTGTGTTGCACTGACGTTCTTCGTTGATCGATTTGGGGGTGTGCTTCGAATGGCATATACTATTCTCGGAATCATAGGTGGACCAACACTAGGAATATTCTCTCTTGGAATGTTCTGCCCTAGAAGTGCGCAACGAGGAGCCATCATCAGTTTCCTGATTGGACTTGCATTTTCATCATGGATTGGTTTCGGCGCTAACATTGCAAGACCACGAAACCCAACTTTGCCTACATCTGTTGATGGTTGTCCAGCAGTGGAAGTCAGTAACGAATTAATAACCGCAAACTTAGCATTTAATAATGTGTCACTACATTTCTCAGGCATAATGCAACAACATCGTGTTCCATTGGATTTTTCTAATTCTACACCTATCAACAAATTCAAGAGCAATACTTCAGATCACAACAAAAGTATACTGTATCTGTATCGCATATCGTTCATGTGGATAGCTCCTTTAGGATTTCTGACAGTTATGTTGGTTGGTGTAATTCTCAGTTTCTGTGAAACGAGACGACATATACATCCAGATTTGCTCAGTCCCATTTGGAGTTTCTGGAATCCCAATGCCGCCAATATAAACGCTGATGGTGAAGATTCAGTGGTAAAAGCTTCATCAAGGATCAGGGCAGAAAGCAAGTACGATTTGGTGTCTCTGTAAACCTCAGTTTAATAAAAGAAGGATGCACCTTCCTACCGTTTTCCGATTAAAATAACACAAAAGTATGATAATTTCGTCACTGTAACTAACTTTAAGTTTGTGTACATATGCATGACGGTTCCATGTCTAATAATTTGGCTAGCACGTTTAATTCTGATGCTCCCACTGCATCAGAAAGCACAGTAACTGTTGTGCATGAAACCTTATGCGTGATTTTGTGTATGCAGTTCTGGGAAGAGAAATTCGCTCGGCTTACATTGTGTAATGACTTAAGCTCAGGTGTCTATATTTGCATCATCCGAGTTCCATGACGAACATGTTCCATGTTCCATGTTCGTCATTGCTAGGGAGTGTAAAAACATCTAATAACATGCGAAATGAACATGCATGCTACACGGGAGCTAATGCGAATTCCTCGATTCATCTATACGTTAAATGATGTAAACCGACTTTACGCTTTATCATCCTCTAAACGATTTCTAAATCTTACATAAGTTGCTTTTATCCTTAACGTAGTGTAGAAATCTTGTCTAGGTGCTTGGGCACTTACCCTAAAATATTCAAAAAATGATAAAATATTCAAAAACAATAATTTTCAAGCTATTCTGGTGCCCTTCATAGTACAACAGTTTTTTTTTTTTTTTAACTGAGACCTTCTCTGGCTAAAAATATATATATTTTTTTTGGTGTAGGTAGCATTGTGTAAGGTTGTAAGTTCCATGTTCAAACTTGATTTTCTTGGATCGCGAATGTTGCTAGCAGTCAATAACTAGAAACATCATAACTTTACGTAGAATTGAGATAATGTCTTGAAATTCTTTACGCAAGCTGTCAGGTGTGGTGACTGCAAAGTGAACAAAAATCATACTTCTACACACTTTCGGTGTAGGTTAAATACATAAAATTAAATTAAATACGTTAAATAATGTGTCACTTGACTATCAGGTACGTCGTATACGTTTAGAAATTGGTTTCGACTTACCAAATGCAGTTCTTTCATACTTTCTTTATGCGGCGTAAGCCAGGATACAAAACGAGTCGAACGGCAATTCAAGATGGAGGGATGAGGCATGGAGGAATGATACACCCCCAAAATGAACTGCTCAAACATGCGGACTGAACTGTGAAAGGTACGTGTGACACGCGATACGCGGATCTTAAACTTAAAACACTGCATTGACATCAAATTATTAAAGTTTAACAACAATGGCTTCATGCTACGTACCTCTTTGTTCACTCGACGACAAAACAAAGCCTCCGGAGGTTTAATTTCATGAATTTCAAGCAGTAGAACAACCAAGGTACGTGTGTATTGTTCTGTATGATACGCTACGGCGTTTTCAATTCTCATTAAAAATGTGTTAAACGATCCTTTGGCGTAGCAGTAAATCGTCCGAAGACTTCAATAATAGTCACCATTACCGTAAAATAATGTTCGTTTAGCGCTGCAACACCGGTAAATCCAATAATGAGAAGATATCACGTTTTTGTGCATCCCGCTAACACTAATTAATGCTACGATTGGGGTTTTTCGTTCTTCGTGCTTTCAGTTCGGCGCAACGCTTGGACGACGCGTCTAGCATGCTACGTGAAACTGAGCGTTAAGTCTTTTAAATATAGGTAGTCTTGTAAGGAGGTGTGATTGGCTGGTGGCTGCCGTTTATTGGCTTCCCATTGGTTAATTGTTGTTATAAAATTATGGAGGTATATTCTTTGCATAAAATAGCGTGCGTCTTTCCAATTTTAATGGCTCCAAAATGGTGTTTCATTCTTACCAACCACAAAATGGTGGCAAGTTATCCATTGTCACCATACGGTCGCTTCTCACTAAAGTGGTAAAAGGAAAAGAATATAAGGTGCAAGGCATGGTCCGTTGATCCCGTTATCTTTCCGAAGATAATAGAATCAACGAATCATGACTACAGCCATGTACGACCGGTGTAAAATTGTGTCTGCTGTCGTGCGTGGCAGCGCCAACTAGTATGAACTAGAGGTATATATAGACGTTGGCGATGGCGTGACTGGGCATTCTAGATTGGAAAAGTACTTCCGCCGCACGTGCATTGAGAGTTGTCTGGCCAATGGCACAAACGTGATATCCGTGGCCAGTTGGTGTTGTTCGACTCATTTTTCTATTCCGTTCTATGCCAGCCTTCAGTAAGTAAGCACTTGGTAAACTAGCTATATTTGTGTTTCAGTATTTTGTTCGCAGCTTGTTATCCTGAAACCAGAATAAAAAAAAAATTGGGACGGATGTAACTTTGGAGGAGTTGAGAAGGAAAGGAGGGAGAAAGGATTAATAACCAATGGGGGAATTTTCAGATGTGGTTTGCTTTTAAATCAGGTGTCAATAGAGTAGTGACACGACGTAGTATTATTGTGTATAACTCTATGGTGGAGCCTTAATGGGTTAGATGCAAGAGGCACTGCAGAGAGAAACAGAAGGGCGTTATACTAAAGCCGATGCTGTGAAGACTGATTTCTTAGACCTAAAACGCGCGATTTTTGTTGTTGGAGAAAACAACGTTATTTTAAGCCAAAGAAATCCGCTCTTCCGTTGTTTTTCCCTCCATTTTTATGTAGTGCACCTTGTAGTTATACCCTCCAAAACCCATACGGTGCCAACATGGTGGCAAATGTCACTGCTCTATATGAAATGAGGCAACGGAAAGGCAGGTTTTGGACTTTCTTTTAACGCTTTTGCATTTTGCTTTAACATTTATGCATTTGAATTTTTACGACAAGTTTCATGGCCACGTAACAAGAAATTAATGCAAACAATTAATAAGGAATTAATTATATAAGGCAAGGAGTCAACTAGCAGACAGTAAGCATTGACTGGCTTCTTAAGAAGGTTTATCATCTTTCTCTTAAGTATGCAGATCTAGCAACATCTAGCGCTGTCTAGTACTATCTAGCACTTGCATCAAGCGAAGAAAATTACCACGCCATTTCTTTTAACGAAACGAACAAGCCACGAGCTCTTTTAATTATTGAGTGAAAATTTCGCACGTCCGTGCACCTGGGAGAGCTGTAAAGGTTAACGAAATCGTTGCCGGTAGATTGCGCCATGGTATTTTCGTTCGCTTTTCAGTTGGTGATAGTGTCCAACTTTAAGATCACACAAGACTAATTACATATTTTCGTGTATTAATTGTCGTCGCCAGACTGTGTGTAAGTATTAACTAAGTCCCAGTAGCAGATCCAACAGCTGCTGCTGCTGCTATCTATCTTGTTTTTATGCGTCGCACAGCTGCGTTCATGCTTAGCTCACTCTGTCAGTTATTATTTATAAAAAGTGTTAGAAGTGTACTTTAAAAATAAAATAACCACTTGTCAACAGTTGTCAGTTTTTTAAAAGCCAATAAGTGCACAGGCGTACAGTAAACACTCGACGTTTCGAGTTAAACCATAGATTACAAAGTTAACTAGATATACCGTCTCACTTCTTCCCGTCCTAGGCGGAGCTCTGGCGGTAGTTGCGGCTACTAATACCTCTGCTAATGCTTTTGCCTTCTTAGCTGCACGGAGGCAAAGCATTGTCAGAGGTATTAGTAGCCGTAACTACCGCCAGAGTTCCGCGTAGGACGGGAAGAAGTGAGACGGTATATCTAGTTAACTTTCTAATCTATGGTTAAACCTAACGTATTATCAGGAGTAAACAACGAGGGCGAAACGAATACGGTTTCAGCAAGCAAAATGGCAAAAACATCGTAAAACGTATAAGTAGAAATGATTTAAAATATCAAATCATTTTGTTAAATATGGCCTTTGTGACAGGCGAAACTGTCAGAACATAGTCAAATTAAAATGAGGAATTGATCAAAATAAAGTCAGTTTGAGGCAGAGACGAATCTCCAAGTATGCACTTCCAATGCGCGAGAAGAAGTGAGGAGGAATCCGAGAGTCCGATATTTGCATGGTGAAGCTTTCCAGGGTGCATGGTGAGGTTTTCCGCACCACTAGCTAACGTATACTGCAAACTTCAGGAGCAGTGTAAACGGTTCGTAGCCCTTTTGTTTTACTCCCACTTGTAGTGGCAAACCATGTTATTATTAACTGGAACAAACAGTTATCAATAAATTGACTTTTTGTTGTTGGGTATTGTGCATGATTATTTTGTTTGACAACGTGGCTGTGCACACAATCACACTGAGAAAAAACGTTATCATGTGGTTGGCGGAATTTTGCATTAAAATGCGTACTAAGGGCACGTTTACGCATCCTATCGCTTTTGCGTTCTCGCAGCTAGAAGCTAGAAATCACCTCAAATTCCAACATGGCGGCGGTTTTATGCTGCCGCCTCGCAACGAAAACAGCAAATAACGTGAGTTCATAAGCGTTTGGGAAAATTGTTTCGTTATGAGAAATTCTTTATATTATTGGCACGGATTATAAGACTGCAAGTATTTACTCAAACGATGTCGGATTTAGCTAATCCATTTAGCGTTGTTACCATGGCAATGTCACCTTTGCCATCGCGACTGAGTTCTAGCAGCGAGAATGGAAAGGCGAGTCGCTGCGTAAACACGCCCTAATGTGGAACTAACTACAGCAGTCACGATGACAGATAACAAGTCACGATACGCTGTTATGTTATCTGTAAAGTGTTTTTGTAAAGTAAACACACGTTCCATCAAAGTCATGGCTGAGAATATCAATGTGATAAAGAATGGTTAAAATACGATTAAACTCTAAAAACCATGACTATTGATCAACTTCAGACTTCGTTTATTTCTTTCCCCTTTGCGCAAATACCATTGAAACTTCGTTTATCACATGTTTTGTATCACAAGTGTAGGCAACAACGTCATTAGCTCACCATATCGTTCACTGCAGGTAGAATGCAATTTTGTTTGTTTTGTGATTATTTTCAATGTAACGGCACGCAGTTCGTAGTGTAATGGCGTGAGAGTTGCTGTATGCTGGATTTGTTAAGGTAAGACAGCTGTGGAGAGGAGGAGTGCAAAACTTTCAAGTTTTTACAAACTGTTTTAGGGCCCATACTAGAAGCATTAAATCGAAATTTAATTATCAATTAAACCGCTTTTTTTTTAAAGTTTAGTTCCTCTAATTTTTGCTTTTTCCTGAACTTCTGTTGTGGTTCGCTGTGTGAAGTTTAAATTCTATTTCTCCAAAACTATGGGCCAAAATGTTGTGATATTTTGCAGAAAAAAAAAAGCAGAAAGTTAAAAAAAGCCCTTTAGTTATTAAAAACGTATACAGAGTAACCATTAAGTGCTGGTGAAACAACGAAATCACGACGTTTCGGTTCCAAGGTCGGAACAGTTTTCAGGTGAAGGGTTTAAAACATGTCAAACAACTTAAAAATTAATAAAATAACAGCAGAGCAGGGCCATGGAAATAAAACTTACAAGTAATACGGATGCAGGTTCCATGCTAAAAACTAAAACCAAATAAAATAAATACTAAAACCAAATAATGATGCAAGGTTCCATGCTAACGAATTGTGCAGCATGGAACCTCGCATCCTTATGACTTGTAAGTTTTATTTCCATGGCCCTGCTGTCCTGTTATTTTAATGATTTTTACTTTTATTTCATTTTTTTCTCTTAAATGCATACCACTTAACAGTAGGTGGTTTTGCCATGTAATTTTTATTATAGGAACCTGATGACGAAAAATGTATTTTTCGAAACGTCGTTTGAAATTTTATACATAATGCTCTTGGCTTTTTCCTCCTATAATTGTACTAGATTTATTATATTATCATTACTTTGGTTTCAGGGACTATTTTACTGGTTGAATTACGTTAATTAAATCGCTGTAGAGGTTATTATTTCTTTTCTGTAAAACTAGGCACCAGAATTACGTAAATCAAGTATAAACTCTTTAGGATGAAGCGTGTTAACACCACAAACAAATTTCTAACCCTAAGCGCTACCATGTCTGAGAAAAAGGAACATGAATGTGCGAATTTTTTTCTATGGAAAAGCAGACGTTAGGTGTTTTAAATTAAGGGGGGAAAGAGTGAAAATATGGCACCAGTACGTTAATGATAGGTGGTCAGATGGTTGATAAGAAACGTCATATTGTGAAACCCACATTGCATGCTGGGCCTGTTTTTTTCTAGGTGCGTAGATGGGTAGAGGTTTTGATCTCCAGTCTCATAATGTACCACATCTCACTGTCACATGACAGTGGGGATCCCTGAGTGTATTTCCTGCTTCCAGTCTTTTCCAGGTAGCCAGTGGACATGTATAGTCTCTAAATGTGATCTTTCAGTTATTCTTGGTGGGAATCCGAAAATCTGAATAACTTTAGAGATTAATTAGTTGCGCGCAAATATGGATAATAAATTATGATAATATTATTAGAGAATTACAAAACAGAGATTAGCGGTTCTTCAGTGCAATTAACGAAATTGATGCAGCATATGATGAAGCTAAAAATATGTTTACGCATAATAGAATAAGTAACACAAGCAAAAAGAGCAACAAACTTTCGTTGTCCAAAAACTGTCAATAACTACCCCTGCATTCGGAGTACTAACTATTAGGTTCTGGTTGGCCACTCGAAAAGTTGTATTTGGTGATCGTTTTCAATCGCCTGTCACGCGTATGCACTAACGTTGGTGGAGACTGGAACCTTGTACACACATTGAGCGGCTGCAGTACATAATGTCTGCGGCGTTAGGCCTATAACCCTAACTTTGGCTGCCTGTACGGTTTTTGCTACTGACAAGATGCGTCTTACCGTTCTCTGAGAAAGTCCAGTGGCAATGCCGGCCTCTTGAATTAGTTGTTTCTGCATCCGTGTTGATTACAGAGCCTTGATGTATTTGAAGACATTCCAAACAATCTTCCTAGCCTGCAAATTCAAGGGTTTTTCACGTTGGGATAGCGATGAAGCGAGCGATACGGTAGCCATATTGGTTCGTCTGCTCGAAGAGAAATTTTACCACGCATGATCAATCCATTTTCCGAAAATCCGCGCGAATGGCCAACCAGAATCTAAAATAGTATACCTATGATGAGCCGGAAGTTTAACACAGCTGTTAAACTTCCAAAATTCCAAATTCCCAATTCCAAATCTACCCCTTCATTGCAAAACTAAAATAGATAATAGAATGTTGAAAATTTGTAGGCGCTACAATTTTACGATTTTTGGTTTTGTTACCACTGTTATTTATTTGGGCTTCTAAATGTAAAAAAAAAAAAAATGAATAAAATAAACACTGGGTTTGATGATTGATGCTAAAGCTGCATTTAACTGCGTATTCGTACCGCATGTTATGCTTTCATATTCAAAAAACGTTATACTATGTTTACTATGTTGTTGTATACTTTTCAGGATGTCAGAAATCAAGAGCATATTCACGGGGGAAGACATCGCCCAGGCCTACAAGAAATACCGACCGGAAATGAACGATGCAACCGTGCAGAAAATCATTGACTTTGTGGCAGAAAAGGTAAGCCGTATTTTTCATTTCACAGTGAGTCACGATTTGTGTACGTTGCAACGGTAATGGATTACTGTTGCAAATTGAGGAGTTCCCTGGAAAAAAGGCATAAAGTCACTTGTGCCCTTTTTTCACCTCCTAAAAAATCTGATAGAGCACCTCTCAGTCTATGGAATAAGGGCACAAACAGTAGGAAATCGACCAACAGAAGCGCTTTACAAGTATTTTTTTTTAATTTAACGCTGGATGTCGCCGCAAGATGGCGCTGCTTTTCAACATGGCCGCCGCCAGTGCCACTGACGATTTTTCCGCTAATTTCCTATTTTCCTATTTCCCTGAACATATCTGCTACAAAAATATGTTTTAAAAAGGAACATGAATATATATATCCCATCAAAAAATGATAACTTTCAAAGATTAAGCATATAGTTCTCAGGTTTTTGCCCTTTTCTCAAAACATGTATTTTTCATTAGTGCCCTTTTTCCAGGGAACTCCTCAATTGCGAAAATATTTGTCAAGAACGTTTTTATTAATCAAGAACAAAAGTTAGAAGGTGGAATTGGGAGGCAATCAGATAGCGCCCCAGTTCTAACCTTGACACCCAAATGATTAACACGTTATGTGAATGAAGTGATACAAGTAATGTTTACTTTTTTACGATGTAAAAGAGGTGGGGGGGGGGGGAGAGCAGTGTTACAAAATAAACTGCAAAGACCATTTGAACTAGCCCAACCTGTGTATGGTCGTGACTTCAGAACGGGAAATAAACTCCCATGGGCTGAGGCAATTGTGATTTCGGAGGATAGAAATGTGTGATATTCCAATGTGATTAAATTCGGGAGTGGTTTAGCATTGACATTGCGACCAACTGAACGTGTGAGAATTGAAATCAACACCTAATTCCAAAGACCTATGCATGTGGAACTATACTCTTCCTTTTGAATTGCATGGGAGCACTACCGTTCAAGGGAAGTAAGGTACTCAAGTCCCGGTACGTTTGGCATTCCAGGGTCAATCTATAGAGCAGTGACATTTACCGCCATATTGGCACCAGTATGGGTTTTGGAGGGCATAACTACAAGGTGCACTACATAAAAATGGAGGGAAAAACAACGGAAGAGCGGATTTCTTAGGCTTAAAATAACGTTGTTTTCTCCAACAACAAAAATCGCGCGTTTTAGGTCTAAGAAATCACTCTTCACAGCATCGGCTTCAGTATGACGCTCTTCTGTTTCTCTCTGCAGTGCCCCTTGCAGCTAACCCATCAAGGCTCCAGCATAGAGTTATATAGGGTACAATAATACTACGTCGTGTCATTGCTCTATACTTGCATTTCCTGCACATATCTAGTGACAGACGTTCGCAAATTTCAGAGCGATATATCCGTAGTGTTCGGATGTTCTGGAAGTTACGCCTCGCCGCCGTTTGGCAGTTCTTGATGCTTCAAGTGTTGCCACCAGTTCCTTCTTCGAATGTCTGAGGTGTGGGCCACAGCAGTGGCGTCGTCGTCCACGATATTATACTTACTTCTCACAACGTGAAGTTGAACCCGCTTCACAGACTGTCCGTGACTTGGAGTGATTCTTCACCGTGATCTGCAAACCTTAGAACATATTCTCATATTAGAACACAATAACGCCACATTCGCTACGAGCTATCATCTAGAGAGATAGCTACAAGGGGCACTATTTTGTGCGCGGTGTATCTTGAGTCCTGCAAGTATTTTGTGAGCGGCTACGTCTTCCTGGATGGGGTGGCTTCAATCGATGGCCGCCATTGTTTTTGTAACCATCTTGGATATCAACAAGGCACTCTGCTACTGAAAACGTACAATCGATTACCTGTGTTCGTTCTGCGGAGAACACAAGATAGGCCGCGGACACTATATATTAAAATAAAGGGGGAAACAACGTCACTTCTAGTCAAGGCAGTGGTTTGAGAGTGGATTTCTTAGACTTAAAAACATTGTTTTCTCTAGTCCCTTATGCTGCGAGGTTGTAATCGGAAATGAAATGATTCCACTTGCTAAAAATTTCAGCAACTGCCAACAAGTCGACAAAAATCGCGCGTTTTAAGCCTAAGAAAACCGCTGTAACAGCATTGGCTTCAGTAAGACGCCCTTCTTCCCCCCCCCCCCTCCACCAGTGCCCCTTGTAGCTAGCCCAGTTACTGGCTCCAGAATAGAGTTATATATAATAATATGACGTTATTGTCACGGCTGTATTGCTCATTATCTGTATTTCATATTGCATGGTTAGATCCCAATGAAGACCAGATACGTTTTGTTTCAGGTCAATTTCTCTGAGTGCAATCCAGTGGATGTATATAGGGTGCAGCTTTAGGCAAGGCACTCTTCCTCCTTCTCACTGTGTATGTCACATTGTACCATTAGATCCCAGTGAAGATCAGTTACTTTTTGTTTCAGTTCAATCCCTCTGAATGCAATGCAGTGGATGTAGGGTGTGGTTCTGGGCAAGGCACTCTTCCTCTTGCTCCTTATCTACGTCACATTGTAGGATTAGATCCAAGTGAAGATCAAATTAAGCAAATTAAAGATGAAGGAAATATTCCTAGCAACGTAGACTTTCGGTAAGCAAACCTGAAAGTCTGGAGTTTATTTTTTAGAGAATAAAATATGTGTTTTTAGTATGCTTCAACTATTGTATATGTATAGGTTACTTAAACTAGGGCCGCCACCATTCATGTTGATATACAGCAGCGGAGCGTGAGATAATATCTGGGGAGGGGAATGGCAGTTTCTCCGAGTTGGAGGGGGGAGGGGAGGTTGAACAGTTGCACCTACATTTGATACCCCTCCTCTCCTTCCCTTCTATCCCCCACTCCATCAATCATTTCCCCTCCCTCCATTATTTTTTCATTCCCTCCCCTTCTTCCTTCTTCCACCCTCCCTTCTCCTTCTGTTCCTTTCCTTTTCATTTTTGTAGTGAATCCTCTACAATTGTTTTACAGAGATAATTTTTCGTTGATTGACAGTGCGATGGCATGTTTCTCTTGACTCTGATTTGTTAATCCTCAAAACTGTTTCATTGTCTGTTTGTGCAACTCATTATTATTACATTTCTCCAGCTAACCTATCCCAGTGCAAGCAGAGGAAGGTATGATCCGGTTAGCCAGATCATGTATGACTATTCCACGCTTAGCCCGCTACTGCTGGGCTTCCTTGGGCCTCCTGGGTATGGGGTTGCTCTTCTTCGTGAGGCTGTATCAATTTCTCCTTTACGGGTTTGCCGACAGAAGGCTTTCTGCCCATGGGTCTGGTGCCCGAGACTGGCCACCATCTTTTCGGCCCTACCGGCAGGGTGTTTCATTTATTGTGACACGTCATTCTTCAGAGAATCATGGTCAGGTGGAGTTGGAGTGGCAATTCCATCCCTGAAGATTCTGTATGGTAGGAGGTTTGAGTTTGCCTCCTCCAGCACTATGAGTGAGCTGTGTGCTCTTTCGCTTGCCCTCGACGTAGCCCTGAAACTGGATCTTCACGGTGTCACGATCTGTACGGACTCGCAGCCAGCAATTGATGTCTTGAAGCCCTCAATTGCTTCCTTAGATTTGTGTGATCCTCTGGTGTACGAGGTATGCCGGAAGCTATGGACGGCTACTGGTCTGGGTCCGGTGTGTATTCACTGGGTTAGGGGTCATGCTGGGATTGTGGGGTCATGCTGACAGATGATGTGGCGACGATTGCTGTTGGGAATGGCTCTCAAGTCAAGCCATCTGTTATATACGAGAAAATGAAACACACTAGTACAATATTCTGGGTTTTTGTTAGGCCCATCCTGGAATACGCCTCCCAGGTCTGGTCACCAAATCTTGTAAAGGACATAAATCTGGTTGAGTCGGTCCTGTGATAATTTACGAAGAAGCTGCGAGGTTTATCGCATTGTTCATATAAGGAACGTCTGCAATTGTTGGGGGCTGACACCCTGGAGTTGCGCAGGCTCAAATTTATTGAACACTTACCTTTCTGAAGCTGCATAACATGGTGGATTTTTAATACGGGTATTTTTTTGAGCTTCAAAAGGACAGTGTGACTAGGGGGCACTCGTTAAAACTGGTGGAGAGGAGTTACTCCACGACATGACGGCGCCAGTTTTTTTCGCTTAGGGTTGTATAGGCCTGGAACTCAATGCCGAATCATGTGGTGACGGCCACAAGTGTTGCATCATCTTTTAAGGCAAAACTATCAAAGTTAAATATCTGTCTCCTGTCGTTTACCCATTACTCCTTAGATTAGTTTGGCGGGTCTTTTTAGGCAATTTTATCAACTTGAACAACCGTCTTTTGTCGTTTCACCATGCTTTTAACAATTGTGGGTGGGGGTAAGTGACCTTTTATCGGCCCTGCCCTGTCCTGTCGTGATTGTTTTGTGCGATGAATGAATTATTTATTTATTTATTTCACAACACCGAAAATCATACACTAAAAACAGATACGAATCGGTAGACCATAATTATATACGTAGATTTCATTGAGATGACGTAACAGCGACTCAAACCAACAAACTCCTACCCTCTGCGTCATCTCTCCAATTCAGCGTTGGAGAAATGGTGCAGATGGTAGGAGTATATGAGTTATAATCCAGAGTTCTTGTTTGAGGTCCAAGTCACATCACCACAATGACACACAAGTCCATAATAAAGGCTTTCCGAATATTACCTATTTTTAGTGCATAATTTTCGCTGTTTTGCTCTGTTGTTTTCTGTCCTCATATTATGTAAGCAAGGACTTGGAATTGTGCACTCGTATAATATGTGAAAGCAGAGCCGGTAGCACAAGCAGCAAGGTAAAACCAGTATTTCGGTACCAGATTTACAAAGGGCGATACCATCATCAGAGAATAAAAGCAATAAAAATATAAAAATAACATTTACATTACGATACAGTTGGACTCCACCATGCTGGTGTCGTAAATT
>JAHWFP010238835.1:19493-44247 GCA_023313725.1 Lithobius niger | reverse complement strand
ATGCTGGTGTCGTAAATTAAAAATGGCCAGTTAGAGACGTGCGTGCAACAAGCGGGAGCATGTAGAATGGGGAAAAAAACTTTTCATATTTCATGCTCCTGCTTGCTGCACGCACGTCTCTAACTGGCCATTTTAAATTTACTAATCCAACCGCACTGTCATGTAAGGTGTTAATTTTTATAATTTTATTGCTTTTATTCTCTGATGATGGTATCGCCCTTTGTAAATTTGGCACCAAAATATTAGTTTTACTGTTGCTGCTTGTGCTACTGGCTCCGTTTTAACGTCTCATATTATGTAGCTGACTTCTGGTTGGGATATTTTTCTTTACTTTGGAAGGTTCCACACATTTGCGTATCATTAACATTTGTTTTCGCAGCGTTGGGGAAGCAGAACGTCTCCCATTTGCAGATTCCTCACTGCAACTAGTAACAGTCAAGAATGCTCTTCACTGGTTTGACATTCCTAAATTCTTCCAAGAAGTTGATCGTGTTTTACAGCCAGGTGGAGTCCTTGCTGTGTCTAGAAGTCCACGCTTTGGTCATGTAATCGGGCACGAAAAGGAAATATACGAGCTTACTACTTCGGTAAGTGCGTTAGATACACGAAATAATACCACTTTGCAAAATTAACATCCCATTGTTCAGCTCAAAATCAGTCAATCAGCTTAGAATACTTGGCTTGTTTTCAAAAAAGAAGGCCTGTAGGTCACCTGTTCGACTCATGACGCAATTTCTAGCTTTTTTTGCTCTGTGTTGATGTTACCGATTTTTTAACATCGTCAAGAGAGAGAGCACATAAGCTGCATATTTTAATTATTCTGACAACATCTATCTGATTCACAGTTATAATGTGGTGCTTGTTCATCGCCAGAACATCTTCGTGCTAAGAAATGCTCAGCAGGAGCTGAGTTTGGTTGGCAGTATTAAAGCTTTATGCTCAGTTGGCCTTATGAAGGTCAGTGGAATTGAAAACTCAAGATGGTTGTCTGATATCGGGTTGTTGTGTGTAAATGCCTTTTGTTAAGTTGCCAGATAATAAGTCTTACCAAGTGTTAATTTGTCTTTCAAGTGTAAAGACACTTTAGTATGTTATCATAGTAGCCAGAGAATAAACTGGATGCGCATTGCAAAAGTGAGTGGTTCCGCTAATTCCACTACAACAATAAGGTACAAGTTAGGCCTAAACTCATACACTTGTCCAAGCACTAAAGTTTAGAAATGTGACGATGTCTTCTAATATCCATTCTAGTCTACCATTAAATGGAACTATATACTATGCTGTATGTATATACAATTAAAATCGCTAGAGTTATCCTTAAAAATATTATGTATACGAGCTTAAAATAATTATAATAATATGTCCTACGAAAATTTGAACTCTTTGCATGTTATAATTGCTTAGCTCAAATCGGAAGAAATTTGTCTATTGCCAAAATGATATTGATCGAAGCAACACAACACCATACATACAAGTTGCTTTGTGGGGGGGGGGTCTCCCTGAACAAAGAGAACAAGCACAGCCGAATGGTCAGAGTGGTGTCGCTCACTAGTTGTTAAAATGTGCGGACACCTTCCCTTGTATAAAACAGCGGGGGGGGGGGGATAAAAAGTCTAGGGGAACTCGCAAGAGGATTAATAAAACGCTTGCACCATATGATTCACTAATTCAAACACCATGCAAGGAAAACACACTCAGTCAAACCTTTAGCTTCACGAATCATAGTTTAATAAAGATGAAGGGGAGGTTTACAAGGAAAGGGGTGTTGGTTACAGAAGTCGGCGTCTTACTGGCTGAAAACAGAACAAGGCTTGAACGATTATTTGAGACACAATGAGGCCTTGTAGAGATTTAATCGCTACAGGATTTTGGTTTGAAGCACGAGACTGTTTTGCGCAAAATGAAGCAACTTGGTTTTAGGAGGGCGTCTCGTGACGGGCTATTAAACGGCAAATAAAGATGACTTTAGTAATTAAAAAAAAATTAATTAATGAAAAAAACGCTGTATGCCAGTAAGGTATAATAACGCTTTTGATGGTCTAATGCGTGTCATGTGAATGAAAGCCTACTCACCCATATGAAAGTAATGTGATCAAAGGTTTAATCATGCGAGTGAAAGTCATGCGTCAGAACTAATTACAGAATAGAAGCAGTAAGCACTGACTGTCTGTATGAAAAAAAAACGTTATAAACTTTTCATATCTTTACAGATTGGTCAAGAATATATGACAAGTGAGATGAGCGAAAAAAGAAAGCTACGCATGTTCGAGTATGAAGCTGTGCAATTTCCGTACGAGGAATGTTTTCGGTAAGCTTTCTGAATCCTAGGTTAAGACTGGTCTTAGGGACAGCCATAACGCACACATATACAAATTAAAGGCTCAACGTTTCGAACCACAGATCGAACCCTTTCAAGCAGGAAAATTGTTGAAGCTGTAAGCTTATGTCGATTCACATAAAAAAAAAATACTCCACGAAGTTAAACACGAGTTGTTTAGACTACTAACAGCATACAGACGAAACTTGAATGCTGGCAATAGTTAAAATAATGAAAAGCTACAATACAGTACCACCGTTGCTTTTTAAACTGAACTAAAAGCAGTGCAAACACCACCTGTACAAACTAGTGTTTTACTTTTGACGACTCCAAGATCGTATCTAACCAGTGGGTGTCACAAATGTTAAAACATAGTTATAGAAGACAATCAGGCTCGGACTGGCCATAGTGCCAATGGCACAGGCGCCCTTCGACTACCACACTTTCGGCGCCCCTTTGGTGGCCTGTTTTTTCTCCTCCCCGAAAATATATATTTATGGATTCCCTGTCCACAGGCACAAATTCCCTTCTCTTCTCCCTCCCTTTTCTTACGTTTTTGATGCATGTATTAAACTCCCCCCCCCCCCAACCCATTCCCAAATTTTCCAAAAATAGCACTACTTGAAATAAAATGTGTATTGAAGAATGTACTCCGAAGCCTGAATTGCTACATGCTACAGATATGAAAATAAGCAACGCTGCTTGAGCTCGACCTCGGACTTTGCTTCTGCTTGGAGAACTTGGAGCGTTTTCCAAAACCCCTAGATGGTTGGAGGTACCATAACTTCACCAGAGTTTCCTGTAAAACGCATGGCGCCCCTCCCTAAAGGGCACAGGTGCCCATTCCTACCCAGTCCGACTCTGATACAAATCAAAGATATTGACTGCGAGAGATATTATTGCAACAACACAAAGTACCAGCGTACAGGTTGCAGGCGTTATGTTAAAATTATTAACGTATGCACACCAAGCAGTTAATAAAACAAAAATGCAAAAGTTAAATAGCAGTGGTTAACTGGTAGTATTAAGAGCTTTAGCTTTTGACGTGCTCCTAGCCGTAGCCATGGTGCCAGAAGGAGAGAGGGAAAATTTTTCTAGGTAAATCCCATCGGAAACTCCTTGGTGCTTTTACATGCCACAATTGACATTAGCACGAGACATCACAGCGCCCTTCACTTCCGGAAAATATCAGGGGTGGCTGAGGCTGGAATTGAAGGTGGGGCCTCTGGCACATGATACGGTCATGCTAACCATCAAGCTACCATGCCCCACTGGTAGTATTAAAACGGGCGTAAGGATGAGGCCGTAGGGCTCGACTGGTGTCTGTGATTATACTACCAAATGTTCCATCTCTCGTTCTGAGTCGCGATTCCATACAGATAATTATCCGCATGGGATTGCGACTCAGAACAAGAGTGTTCCATCTCTCGTTCTGAGTCGCGATTCCATACAGAAAATTATCCGCGTGAGATTGCGACTCAGATCAAGAGATGGAACATTGGTAGTACTGTATAACCACAGACACCAGTTGAGCCCTACGGCCTCATCCTTATGGCGCTCTTAATACTACCAGTGGGGCATGGTAGCCTGTTAGTTATCATGATAGTCTCATGTGCCAGAGATCCTTTCTAGGATAACCCACGTTAAACATACGCTGATTATGTGTTAAATATAATACCTTCCTCGCCGCCCCCCCCCCCCTCCCCCAGTAGGTGTGAAAAAAATCACTCGTGCTACCATTAGTCCAGGCATACGGCAACTCCGCGTGTAACAGTGTTGAAACTGCTTTGTAGTGTGAAAGGCGATGGCTTCTTTAGTGAGGCCAAGGTCAACTGGGGTAGAACTCGCTTGTTCGCCACTTGGCTCAGTGTCAGTTCATGCGCGCGTCGGAAAGAAGACGCCTTTTACCATCGCTATGGTAAAATAAAATCTGGCGATGTTGAATCAAACTGGCCAGGAACCGAGAAATGGAACCCACAGCTTATGTCCCAGACGACCTTGTGACAAGGTACGGAATAGGAAGCAATGGTTACGGAATGGACACTCTCCATGCATTTTATACACTCCTTGTAGTATTAATTATGCATTGTAATAATCTAACGTGACAGGAGAAAAACACACCAGAACTCTGATGAGAAGTAAAAAGCCAATAAGGTGCACAAGCATACAAAAAATGCGACATTTCAAATCGCATAAGACTCTTTATCAAGCCATACTTAGCACTGGCTACAAGAGTCAAAACATGTTTAAAGCGCCAGGCGATCCAACAAAGGCCAACAAAAGTATACAAAGTTTAAAACAAAAGTGAACCTAAGCCAGGGTGAAACCTGGCAATAGAGCAGCGTCAAGTGACGTCATATTGGCTACGAGATAGCATCTGGAGGGTATAGCTACAAGGTGCACTAGATCTAAGTGTAACGGAAAACAACGGCACTTCTAGTCAAGACAGTGCTTTGAGAGCGGATTTCTTAGGCTTAAAAGAACGTTGTTTTCTCCAATAACAAAAATCGCGCGTTATAGGCTTAAGAAATCCAGTCTAATAGCAATGGCTTCAGTAAGACTATGCCTTCTTTAAGCCCTCCAGTGCCCCTTGCAGTTAACCCAGTTACTGGCTCCACCATAGAGTTAGTCACAACGATACTACGTTGTGCCACTGCTCTATAGAGAGCCCAGACATTACTTCCTGCAAATGCTGGTCGTTTAAGTCACATTTTATTGTACGCTTGTGCACCTTATTGGCTTTTTAATTCTCATCATTGTAATAATCTCATCATCATGGTTATTACAAAGTTTAATTTCGGTTTAATTTATTTGACATCTGAGGGAAAGAATCTCTACGGCAGAGCTTGGTACCGTCCTACGGACCCCTACTCCATGTTCTATTCGGAATAAAGTTCTAGTAGCCACCATCTACTAAGTTATAGTAATAGGTCCCTACTGATAAGTGATTACACTTAAAAGTTCTGATGCCTTAGCAGATTAAACAGTAATTTAATCAACATTTGAGCCTAGTTGGCATAGAATATACTCCGAGCTGTACATACGGACGTAACACTCTTATTGTTTTTCAGCCATGAATTAATGATTGACACACCCTTCAACACTGTTCGACATTATATGAATACGATAAGGACTTGGTCCAACATAGGACTATTTATAAAGAATAAACCAAAGGAAGCTGAAGAGGCCATCAAACAAGCTGAAGAAAAGTAAGTCGGTTTGTTAATTAAATCATCTCCAAAATAAATAACCTTGCAGTATTAATTTTACCAAGAATTTATAGGGTTTGGGAGGAGAATTTGTAACTCTAAAAAGTCCCTATTGAAACACGTTAGATCGGTCCCCATTAGTTCAGTCCGAGTTTTCAGAGGGCGCCACGTGTTCCGTCTGATAATTTTTGCTCATTTTTCAACCCAAATCTAAAGTAAACTAAATTACAATTAAGCTAGGCTAAATAATAATTAAAATCGAGCTAGTTTCGTTTAGTTTAGTTTAGGCTAAAAACTGAGTAGAAATACCCACATAAAACACATGGCGCCCTCTATAAACTAAGACTGAACTAATACGACTGTATCCAAGACGTTTCAGTAGGAGGTCTCAGTCAAAAATTCTCCTCCCCAACCCTATAAATTCTTGATTTTACGTAAGCAATTCTGATGATGCGTTACTTATTAAATGTAAGACTGTTTATGCATGGCGTTTTGCTAAACAGATGCTTGATATTTCGTTAGGCTCCGCACAGTTTACAGGTATACAAATCATGTGCAGACTGTAAAAGTGCACAAAACAATTTGTAACTTAAGATCTGTGTGAAAAAAATGGCAACTCGGGTTGCGGATGACTTTTTCTATTGCAAACTGAAGACTTTTCAAACTGTAGATGTAAGGTCGATGGCTTTAATTCACACAGGAGCAATGCTTAAAAATTTTTATTCACACTCAAATATGACTTTCAAGATGGCGGGTCTAGTTATGCTAGAAGACTGCGCTGCTCGCGTTTTTTTTTAAGATTCTTTTTTTTTTATCTTGTAATTGGCTTTTATTGTGACCAAGACCAGCATTATATTGGTTGAAAATTAAATATCGCTTTTAGCATGTCTTTGTGGGAATACACCTGTCAGGAGGTGTCCTTATTCTTACAATGAAGACTTTTACTAGTTTTTTTTTTTTTTTTTTTTTTGCTATAGTTTTGTTCGAGAAATAATGTTTTCCTTATATGGGCATTTCACTGATTTAATGGAAATAAATGTATTACGGATTGCTCGTTTCTTTTCGAACCATCACATGTTACAAACTGAATCGTCTTTCACTTGCAACGAACGATGAACTTTACAGAAGCAAGTGACCAATAATACATTTAATTCTGTAAATGAAGCAAGCAGTCTGCATTAAAGACTGGCCTTGTGAGGATACACAATACACTAGTCTGAGAAAGAAAGAAAAGACAATTGCGCCGACTGAGACTCGAACCCAGGACATCCCTTTTACTACAGTTTGTTCCTCATTATGTTTGCAGGAAATTGGCTGTATGATCCACGTTTCCTTGCACTACGAGTGCAAAAACGTGTGGATATGACACTTGTAGACTCTACACAGTTAATGTTAGAGTCTACGAGTGGGATCTATTCACATGTTTTTTGCACTCGTAGTGGAAGGGAACGTGGCATCAAACAGTTAGTTTCCTGCAAACATAATGTGGAACAAACTATACTTTGTTCCACATTAAGTTTTCAGAAAACTGACTGTATGACGCCACGTTTTCTTCCACACGAGTGCAAAATAATCCGTATACATCCCATTCGATAACTCTGACAGTAACTATGTTGAGTCTACAAGTGTGATACCCACATGTTTTTGCACTCTTTGTGCAAGGAAACGAGTCGTCATCTAGTCAGTTTTCTGAAAACATAAAGTGGAACAAACTATATAGCCGGGCGCTCTAACCACTGCGCTACCGGGGCCCCGGTAACGCAGTGGTTAGAGCGCCCAGCTAGTAAACGGGATGTCCTGGGCTAGAGTCACAGTCGGGGCAGTTGTATTTTCTTTCTTTCTCAGACTGGTGTATTGTGTATCCTCACAAGGCCAGTTTTTAATGCAGACTGCTTGCTTCGTTTACCCTTTACCTTGTCATTTCTTTCTTTATTTACATTTATTTCTATTAAAACAGTGAATTGCCCGTATAAATTAAAAATTAAATTAATTCAGCAGTCAAAGGGTTAAAAAAGTATGATGTGTTTGTGAGTGTGTTTGTACTTCTATTCCTCTTGAACCAAGGCACCTACAAAGATGGGAGTAGGACCAAATGAAAGATAATTAAATTGCGCTTTCGTTAGGCCTATTTTCATCGCTGTAACTTGATATTGTGACCCTCAAATACGCGAAAAAACCTGAAAAATAACGTCAGTTTTTTTTTTACCTTCATATTATTTGTTCACGACGTCATAGTTTGTTCATGCAATCTCCTCTAGCAAAGCGAGACGACGCCAACGGAGCGAGTGAAGCGAGCGATGTAGCTAGTTTAAGTAACACCCAAAACCAAAAATGGTAGAAAAAGCCGCCAAGTTTCCAAAAACGGTCGGCCTTTGAAGGTAGTGATATCATTCCGCCAGGGAAAGGCCGCCAAGGTTAATCCTATTAGCCAAGTTAATCGCACATACTAGTAGTTCGAAAGTTAAATGAAAACTAGAAGATTGCTACTAGCGGTAGCAATCGTCAAGTTTTCATTTAACGTCAAAAGTATTACTCGGTGCGATTAACTTGGCTAATAGGATTAACCTTGGAGGCATTTCCCTGGTGGAATGATATCACTACCTTCAAAGGCCGACCGTTTTTGGAAACTTGGCGGGTTTTTCTACCATTTTTGGTTTTGGGTGGATATCACACTAGCGTGTGTCTAGATCTTAATTTGCTCGAGTGAAAATTTATCAAATCGTAGATCATGCTTATACTTTGACTTACCTAGCTCGTTTGACTTGTCTGAAATTTCTTTGTTAATTTCGTGGTCCTGTTTTAGAGAAATTTAAGGATTCTTGTTTTGTTTTCTTGCAGGCTGATGCAGATTATTGGAGCTACTGGAAATCCGGAAAATACTATTTTGTTAAAACAATCCCCGCAGGGTCTTACTTTGTGCCGCAAACCACAATAAGTTGCATTAAAGACTACTAAGAACGTTGCTTGTTTTATTTTGTTTGGAAATAGCCAGATTAAAACAAATTGGAAGTCTAAATCGTCCACAAATTAATAAGATATTTACACAACGTCAGCTTACAATGGACCAAGGACGGCTGAATGTACAGTTTATTTAGAGAAAACTATTTTTTAATGCTTCGTTCACAGTTCTTAAAATTTTTTTGGCTGCGAACGTGTGCTACGTAATTTATTGGCACGTCACTATTCCGTATTGAACCACTCCAAAGATGTCCGTTCTCTGGTCGTCACGTTGATATAAAATGGCTCCACGTGGCATTGGAAAGGTTGATCCTACCTATACTGTTTTAGGTTCTGGTTGGCCACTGAAAGTAACTGTATTGTACGATCGTTTACAATCTCCTGTCACTCGTATGCACTAACGTTGGCAGTGACTGGAACTTGGTACATGCATTGAGTGGCTGTGGTGTACGTATGTCTGCGGCGAGACAAAGGTCGAGTGGAACGATAATATATACGTAGGTTGGTCATTCCCTAGCTCATTAAGTCGCTTTCCCGTCAATATGTTTGTGTGACATCACTGGCTCCAGTCTGGTTTGACTTGTGCGCATGTGTGTAAGCTGTTGAGCTGCATTGTGACGTCAGTAGAGGCAACAAACTCAACAGCAATAGAAAAGCAATATGAAAAAAGCTGCCATTGCGCATTGGCAAAAGCTGCGCATTGGCAAAAGCTGCCATTGCGCATTGCCCATTGTGCATTGCCAACAGCCATTGCGCATGGTTTATTATAATTCCAATGATGGCATTGACGAATCTCGTCTCTCGTAAGGAAACTTCAGACTGGGACTACTTCTCTGAGCAATTGCAGACCCTTTTGCACAAGTTCATGATTACGTGCGTACTGTTTGTGGAGTGTGAAGCAGCGACAATGACGCCATATTGTTGACGGAGCAACCATCTGGGCAGCTGGCTACAAGGGGCACTGGGTTAAAATGAATGTAAAATCCGGGTGGAATATGCAGGTATGCCACTCTTTTGTTGACAATGGTAAACATTTGGATGAAACTCGTGCCTGCTTTAAACGATTTACCGCTAGTATGCAGTCTTGTTTAGTAACAGTAAGTGCAAAGCATCATAGAGATCGAAACTATTTAGCGTCACTGAAATAAATTAATCACGGTAAGAATACAAAATTAATCGCTTAAAATGCAGCATAAGTTAGATTAGCGCGTTAAAATAATTTTATGATCAGAACTGGCTGATGAAGTTTTATTTTTTTTACTCTAACATTCAGTTTTAAAACGGATTTTAGTTACGAGTAATTTAGGAATTCAGGGAACTAGACATCATGTCAATTAATTACTTTGTGGGTCCTGCAAATTTAGAAAACAAGGATACTTCCTGACAGGCATGAATCCCACGTGCGGTTGTATGCAGTTGTGGGGTTCATTCTGTCAGAAGGCCTCCTCTTTATCCGTTAATAATTACTCCAACTGAATATCTAAAAAACAAAATTGGTTAACAAGTTTTCTCAAAATAGCAGAATATCTCATACTAAATACTAATTATTAATATCCCACGTTGTGCGTTTAAATAGAAGACATTTCTATTTAAAATAAAAATTAGTAAAAACTCGCATGTGTTGGTCCAGCATGAATTCATGAAAAGAAGATCACATTTTAAATAAATAAACTTTTATTTAGAAATATTAAGCAGATAAATCGAAACATTACGTAGAAATACAACTTTTATTTATTGTCTGTATTTATAGTTAAATCTTTAGATTACAACAACTACCTTCAAAAGCATACAATTTTATGTTGTTTCTTAGTTGTTCCTCTTTACCAGTTTCAGAGTAACAGACCGTGGCCTCAGCAGAGGTGCCTTGTAATACACGATCGGTTTCTGAAAATACATAAGCATATTTAATTAAATTGTGCATAAAGCTGTTCACTAAATCACTAACATACTGCCTTTAACAATACACTAATTCATCTGCGGGACATAATGTAGTATTAAGGCACACGTTATTGTGTTACCAGTTGGGAAATGAACCATAGCTGTTATACATCAGTAAACCATTACTGTTAACTATCAATGAACCATCAGTGTTATCCATCGATGAGCGGTAACTGTTATCCATTAATTAGCTGTCAGTGTTAACCATCAATGAACCGTCGTTGATCAATAAACCATCAGTGTTCCCAATCATTCTTGAAAACAGCGATCATTGCTCTGTTGCTTGTTTGTTCATTACCTTTCGTCGATGACGTTTCGATTGCAAAGCAACGGCCACCATTTTGCCGTCTCGTCTTTTGCCTAAGTGCAAGGTTCTCGCTTATCACATTATGGCATCATTGATAATAAACGTTGCATTCAGGGACGATCTCCAGAAAAAAACGCCGAAAATAAATCGCTTGAAGAATTACTCACCTCTGTTTGCATGCATGTTTCCACTCTGAATTCCCTTATAAGATAGATCAGTGCTATCTTGGCTTCCAGCAGAGCGAATCTCATTCCAATGCAGTTGCGGGGACCAGACCCAAAAGGAAGAAACGTATATGGATTTCTTGCAGCATGGTTCTCATCACTAAATCTATGGAAAGAACAGTGTATGCAGTCAGACTGTCTCGAAGTTATTATGAACACAGATTCTTATGGTAACAAGAATTAATTCTAGTTTATGCAACGTACTGGCTGTAAAAGTATACTATATGAATGAATGTTGAAGACGTGTTCAGCAGAGAGAAAACACCGCATATTGAAACAAACTGTATGTCGTGATTAGCACTGTTCACAATATTAACTGTACCTTACAAAACAAACAATGAAGGTGTGTTCGAACAATAGAAGTACGATGATACTTCGTGAGTCATTAACCTTTTAAGTGCTATGCTCGAGTAAACACGAGCCAACACAAGCGCAGCTTTAAGTATTAAAAACAGAGTCCAAACTATGCGCGAGATGGGCAAAATAGAGAAAAAAAGGCAATACTATAGGTTTCCTTAACAAGCGGACTCTAAAGACGGCCGTGGCCGAGTCGGTAGAGGCGTGTGCCTCACGTTAAAGAGCTCCTCCAAGTTGCTAGTTGCTAGTTCGAGTCCCATCCAGGTTGGGGTAATAGAAAATACTTTTGTGGAGATAAGAAATTAACGTAGCAGTTAAAGGGTTAAAATGTGTTGCTTGATATTGTGGCATAATTCCTTAGAGTTAAGACGAATCGTACCCAGTGTTCACCATCACCTTTTAAAGTTAATGTTTAGTTTTATGTAATTTCAAGTGTAAGTAGCACAGCGTTAATCACTTTATAAGCTGCAACAAGAGCTCAACTTGATGATCTGTCTTCATTAATTTTAACAGCCACTATAGATGATATCTATGGGAAATGGTTCTTGATCGTCAAACACGAGTAATAAAACAATACAATCACAGAATGGCCGTATACCACCTAAGATAACACCATCACGTAACATAAGTTATCGTGATATCGGATAAATGAAACCAACACCAGCAGTCTAATACTCAAGTAAAATGCCACTGCATGTCTTTTATGGTGTAAAATTGAATTCTGATCGATGCAGGAATGACAACCCACTCTCTAACGAACAACAACTGCACTGAATCTTAGATTCATGTTCCATTCTAAAGCCCATTCTAAACCGTACTGTATTGGCAACTTTTAAGTAACAAATTTACATCTTAAATCTTTACCTTTCTGGGTCAAACTTTGACGGATTTGGATAATACTCTTCACAATGATGAATGGCATGTATGGGAATGTGGACTTTCATGCCGCGTTTCAGTCGGATGCCATCCAGATTGTATTCATCCACTGTGCAGGTTCGTTCAGTCCTGAAAAATGTATGAGAAGCCATGAATTGTGATGAATAGTGGCGTTCACAGGAGGGCGGGGGAGGGGAAGAGCAGCAGAGCCCCTACCCTTTTCGTCGGAAATTGCCCTTTTTGTGAAAATAAATGGCCTTTATGTGCTAGCATTTTCTGGTATACCTGAAAAAGAGCCTAAAGGCCTAAAAAACGGTAAAGGAAGGCCCAAAAAGTGCAAAAAAAGCTAAAAAAGAATAAAGGGAGCCTAAAAAGTCCCTAGAAAAACAAGTCCATTAAAGGCCTAAAAAAAGGCCCCAAAAGTGCAAAGAAGGCTAAGAAAGGATAAAAAGGGAGCTCAAAAAGTCCCTAGAAAAGACAAGTCCATTAAAAGCCTAAAAAAAAAGGCCCAAAAAGGGCAAAAAAGGCTAAGAAAGGATTAAAAGATGGGGGGAAAAAATCCTTTGAAAAAAAATGTGCGCTTTCACTAAAAGTTGACCCTGCCCTTTCGGGAGTCTGTGAACGCTATTGGTGGTGAACGTCTTTAGGCACACTTGTTAATCAATGTCCTTCAGATGGCAGTCTCACACTTTTACAGCGTCAATCTAACAGCCTAGGCCATGAAGCAGACATGCTTTCTTAGCCCAAAAATAAAACTCAAAGCAAAAAAAAATCAGTACTATTTCACAATATATGAGTATAATGGTACTATCATCACTGCTTCAAAGTATTTACTTCGTGCCAGATGAGGGAAGTTTTAGGGTATAGTTGCCGCTTCTTCACGAATTAAAGAGATTAAAACAAAATTAGGTTATTCTTAAGAGTTACATGCTGAACCTAACAAAATTGTGCAAAGAATGCCATTTCTTAGAAACCAGAATCATACAATGCACCGTCAACTTTGTATATTTATGTTGCTTATTGGGATTGAAACTTTTATAGGCCTAGATTTCTATTATTTCTTCCATAAAATAGCTTGTACGAATTGCTGAAAACATATTTGCAAAACTATAGACTCCCTTTAAACTATGATATGATCTAGACTTGGGGTTTGGTTAACATCGCTGTAATGTGTGTCACAGTGGCATCCATGGCCACTGCACTGTGACTGAGGTTGGCACTAAAGATCTAATCCCCCATTAAACTTTTGTGCTGTAGAAGGCCACTAGCATGCCTTATGGCTTGCCATAATATTATCAGTAATCTACATAAAAAAAAAACTTTGATGACATTTTTATTCATTCTTATGGGTTTTGTCTGTTCTGTTCTAACTCGGACTGAAGTTTTGGGTTGTATCATACCTGGACGCAGCTGGATATTTTCTCAAAGCTTCGTGGATAACCATATTCAAATACTTCATCTGCTTAATGGTTTCGTAGTTTATAACATTCTGTGGTAAGATACAAATTACAATATAATAACAGTAAATGACCAAATTATTGCCATTTAATAACATTTTTTTTTTTTTAATAAAAAGCACCAGCGCATTACTATTATTCTTATCAGTACTGCAAGCCGTTGGAAATACACCACATTAAAACAACACGACATTTCAGCCGGCAGTACAAAGCCATTTTCAAGTTAACAATGGCAAAAAAATTCGTAGCCTATGCCATGTTAAAGCACTGAACACAAAATCAGGCCAGGCCAAAACCAGTACGTGATGGCAATAGCAAAGGTAAATAAAATAAATAAATAAACACTAGCTTTTTGGTTTTTTATTGTTTACTTGACAACGGCTGGGTACTGCCAGGTGAAACATTGCTCTTTCTTCTGCCTTAATGTCGTATATTTCCTTAGCACCCTATGACTTGCAATTGTGCTAGTAGTAAATATCTAGTATGAATGGGTAAAAAATGAGTTTTGTATTGGTAAAAAAGACAGTCAAGCTCACTCACGCATAAAACAGATAAAACACTGGTATCTAATATTTCGGAGCATTTCCTTAGTCGGCTTCCATTTTCAAAGGTTAAAATAAAACACACAACAAACTCACAAACCCAACATCCAATCTACCAGGTCGCCATGTTGAAGGAAATGCACCAGTGAATGCTGGGAGTCAAGGAAGGTTTAAAATTCTGAGGGGGAAGAAGGTAGTAAATGCAGCAGAGGGCTGAAAGGCAAAGTGGGTAGTGCAAAGGGGGTGAAGTTCGCCCCGTGTTTCGTAACACACAAATTTCTACCGAACTACGAAATGCACAGTCTCAACCAAAACCGAAGTACTTATCCGCGGGTTACCCCCCCCCCCCCGTACATAAAATTTGCAGCATTAAGTGGGCAAAGCGACCCACCCGCGCTTACCAATGGAAAAGGGATACCAGAATTGCCTGACAAGCGACGTTATTTTAATGTTAAGTAGCTAAACTTCATACACATAGGAATCTCATGAACAGTTAATGGGTTTTCAATAAGTTTTTCTCCAATTAAACTATATAAAATACCTGGTTTTCTTTGAGGACATCAGTAATGTTGTTGTGCAAAGTGTCTTGGATGTCTGGATTCATTGCCAGTTCATAAGCAGCAAAAGTCAGCGTTGTTGCTGTGGTCTCGTGGCCAGCGAAGATGAAGAGCACCGACTGGGCCACAATAGTGTCGTTTGTTAAAACTAGATAAATAAAAAAAAATTACAAAAAGGTACCAGTGACATTACTGACGGATGAGAAAACAGTGATACGTTGTTGTTACCAACGTGAATAACTATTCAAATTAGTGAAATATGCATGGCAAGATTAGGTTATACAGGTTCATCTAGTTTTACACAGAATGTGGCTAACACAGCTTCATTACCATTTTCATAAGCAGTGACACAAAGTATACGTGTAATCAAACAGGATGGAAAGACGAATAAGCTATTTGACCGTTCTTTAGCTCATTTGGCTTTCCATCCTGTTTAATTACATGTATACTTTGTGTCACTGCTTATGAAAATGGTAATGAAGCTGTGTTAGCCACATTCTGTGTAAAACTATAGATGAACCTGTATAACCTGATCTTGCCATGCATATTTCAATAATTTGAATAGTTATTCAAGTTGGTAACAAACCTATTTACCTTGTTTTTTTCATTCATTCTTACAGAACTCTACATCAGGAAATGCGTCGTGAATTTTGTAAAGGGTCCTAACCAAGGTGGCCACGCAGCTAAACAGAGCTAAAATCTCTTCACCTGACGAAGACTTCATCTATGGTAAAAATATTTTGAATAGTTTAAATCCCAGCAAGGATTCTAGTTAGTCTGTAAATACATGTTTTACATACTTCATTAAATAAATACGTCTGTTAAAAATATTTTAACCATAGATGAAACCTACTCTCGTTGCCTTTTGGACTTAAATGTCAGACTGCCTTAGAGGGGAACCGAGCCCACGACCTTTGAAACCAAAGGCCAAAACCGTTCTGACACGAACAAAAGGAAACGTCCGTAGGCAGCATTTAACACGCATACATATCCATATAAACACACACTTTCCAATCGCAAACCCTTAACCGGTCTCGAGCCCATTTGGCTTTCCGTTCTGTTTAATCACTTGTTTCGCACTTTATTTGTGTGTTTCATTAGTTTTCACTTGGTTTTTCGGTAATCTAAAATAGGAGTCTCTCCAGTGGCGATTGGAAAGTGCATGTTTGTATCTATATGTGTGCGTCTTAAATGCTGCCTGTGAAGTTTCATTTTGGCAGTATTAGTATGGCTCAGCGGTAGGACTTCGGCCTTTGGTTTCAAAGGTCGTGGGTTTGATTCCCCACTCAGGCAGTCAGCCATTAAAGTCCAAAAGGCAACGTAAGTAGGTTTCATCTATGGTTAAAATATTTTTAACAGACGTATTTATTTAATGACGTATGTAAAACATGTACTAACGGACTAACACTAGAATCCTTGCTGGGATTTGAAGTATTAAAAATGTTTTAACCATAGATGAAGTCTTCGTCAAGTGAAGAAATTTTAGCTCTTTTCAGCTGCGTGCCCATCTTGGTTAGGACCCTTTACAAAATTCACGACGCAGTTCCTGATGAAGAATTCTGCTGTGATTTGAAGTTGTGTGAAGATAGGTAAAAATACCAACACATCACCATCCATAGTTAACCAGGAAAATTACATTCCTGCTTTAACGTTACACTGGATGCGTGTTTGGTCACTTTGCCTTACTGGCTGTTTGCATTACATCAGTATTCCAAACAGGAATTAAACCACCTATACCTTAAAATGTACAAGGACAGTTACAATTCGCTTCATAAGTTAGCTGTTCAACAAAGTTTGGATTCCACGCAACAAGTAGGCACTGTGATTCTAGGCCACTTAGGCTTTAAAACGATGAAGTATGAATAAAAAGTGGTTTTAAAAGCGTTGACAATCATGGCAGGTAAAGCAACAATCTGTGCTTGATGCTGTCACCAGGCTATCTTATCTTTAGCTGAGTTAACAAGTTAATATTGTTGGCACTTACCTATAATGTTTTGGTTATAGCCCTATAAATGGATTTACCCTATAAATGCTAAATGCGTTATTTATAGTTTTTAACCAAGATATCATAGCTGAGTTGACTAATAGATATTGTTGGTACTTACCTATAATATCTTGGTTATAGCCCTATAAGTCAACATACTTTATGATTGTTGACCCTTAATCTGGCCTCGTATCCTACGGGATACGGGATACTACAAACGGGCAAAAAACTAAGTCCCAACAGGCATGGCCAGCTTTGTGAAGGGTTCCCGGGGACCCTGAGCAAATCGGGCAACAACAGGCTAGTGGTTAGCGTCCTCGTCTCCTTACCAACGAACGACGGTTCGAATCGCGTGACTGACCTAAGATGGGACTTTAAAAATTCGCTAGAAGTTGTTGTGCCACTTTAAGGGTTCAATGCTTAATTTACAGGCTTTCACCAAGATATTCTAGCTGAGTTGATAAGTAAATATTGTTGGCACTTACCTATAATATCTTGGTTATAGCCCTATAAATCGATTTATTTATAAATGCTAAATGCCTATTTTACAGGCTTTCACCAAGATATCCTAGCTAAGTTCACAAGTTAATATTGTTGGCACTTGCCCATAATATCTTGGTTATAGCTTTATAAACCGATGTTCCTTAGTTTAAAAATGGCTTATGCATTCAGACAAGGACTACTTAATTACCAATAAGCAGACTCCGTTCGGTTAGAAGAATGGATAAAGGACGACCATTGAGTAAAATATGAAGCCAATTAATAAGTCGTGTGCACCTGTTTCGGACATTTTAATAGCGAACACTTAATAAGTTGCGTTCTCAGATAAATGCTACCGAGACAAATTTGTTAGGATCCACAATAGGGTAGAAGAAATTGTCAAAATTTGTACCTTTTTTGTGTGATGACTTACTATGTTCTCAGCTACACGCTAATGAGACAAATTCGTGTGGGTCCGCAAAACTTAGTAAAAATTTGTAAAATTTGCACCTTTTCTGAATTGTTGTGAAGGCTTACCATATTCTCAGTTAAACGTAACCAGGCAAATTTGGTAGGTTCCACAATAAGTTAGTAAAAATTGATAAAACTTGCACGCATTTTTCTTCTAAGTATAGCAAAGACCATCAAACTTACCATATTCCCCAGGTTTTCCAGCACTTCCTTGGGATTCCTTTTGCGCTTCCCTCATTAAGTGCAAAAAATCTTTACGTTCCTGTTTTAATAGGACAAAAAAAAGACATTCTTCAATAATTCCCAATGAAAGCAACACAATTACTTTTGTACTAGGTGGTCTACAAAAAACTGATGACCTAACATTTTTTAAGTCCAACTTTTCTAGTTAGCATCCTTCAGAACCGGGAGAGGACAGAAATCTTCCCGTTTCATTAGATTTGATTTCTGTCCTCTTCTGGTTCTGAGGGGTGCTCTAACTAGAAAAATTGCACTTAGAAAATTTTTGGTCGTCAGTTTTTTGTGGCCCACCCTGTTCATTGTTATAGCGCACTACTAAATTTCGAAACTACCTTTGTTTTTCACGATGGATCAGAAGTTATAATATGAAACACTGAATGTCTGTTTTAAAAATAAATACCCACAACAAGAGGCTGTTAAAACTAACGGCTACAAAAAAATTAGACCTGATAAGACTTGGACAATCAGAAGTCCAAAAATGCAGTCAGTTGCCATTTGATTGCCAGTTGATTTATACGATGATGGATTTGAGATGGAGCAGCCTTTTAATAACTGCCAACCTCATTTGATAAAGCTGATCTCTCGTTAAGTTACAGCTTTGTACAAGGTCTAGCTGATGTTATTATAGGATGTCCATTTTTACCGGAACCACGGAAAATAGTAACAGAGGCCAATAATATAAGGAGGTCGTTCTTCTTTGTATTAGGATTGCTGTAGCCTGTATTTTTTTATTTGCCACGTGTATGAGGGAATTTTATTCTCTAGAGTATGGTACTAATGCCACATCTCATTCTTTTTTTTAAAGAGTTAAAGAGTTATGATATAACAAACTTAAAAATGTCCTACTTTTTTTTTGGTGCCTTCTGATTCTCATTTTTTTCTGTCTAGATTTGGTATTTCATAAATGGTCCCTAAACCACGTTTTGTCAATATTTGTATTTACAACAGAATGAAATAGCACATGCTGTCGTGCTTTCTTGAAATAACCTAAGGTATTGCTGTTGTTGTTATTATTATTATGATACCAAATAAATTTAATAAAATACATGTATTTCTAAGAAATCTGGCAAACATTACCGAGATGAAAGTTAAACTGAAACAATGGATTTTGTAAAAATAATTAATATTCCATAACTACCACGAAACCTGGTTTAAGAATTTACTTATTTAGTACCATTGGTACCATTAACAAGCTTTTTTTTTGTTTTTTTTTATGACTTTTATTTTATTTTTAGTAAGTATTAAAAAATTTTATTGTGATATTCTAATGTATATAATATATGAAAATTTTGTATACAGTTTTTGCATTTTGCACATACAAGCTTCTTTAGCTTAGTGCTTCTTTGTTCTTCTGACTTTCTATTTTGTATATTTTTTTGTAACTGTAATAACTAATTATTATTAAATTATTATTATTATTATAATTATTATTATCACTATTATTATTATTATTATTAAACGCTTTATTTACGACGAATAAATAGTATAAAAAACAAGTGAAATTTCAAAAAAATAAATAAAAAAATTTGTCAGTGTTGAGCAACCCCTAGATATGGAATAATAACGCAAAACTACTTTTCACAAGACTATAAAACCCCACTAATAAGAAAAAGCAACAGTAGTAATAATAATTGGTTGAAAAATCCTGCATGGCGAAATTCATATGGAAAAAGAAATCTGAACTACTTCCAGATTCCAAAAACTAATTCCAAAAATATTCAATAAATTGCCAGAAAATTTAAGAAACCTAAAATCCATTAATGTATGTAATGTAGGGTAATCATTATTTATGCATATAATAAGATGTAAAATCAGAAAAACTAACGCCACTCATTGCATAATACTGAGATGCTTAAAAGAGATTTTTGGATTCAGACACGATTTCTTATTATCATCTTCGAGCAACACAATTGTATATTGTAGTTGAAATAAATAATTACTTGGAAAATAAAATTGTTAAATTGTTTAATACTATTACACGTTGTCAATATTATTGTTATTAAAGCATGTGTACGATTAAAAAAGTTTGCTGTGCAACTGCTGTATTCGCATAAAAAGAATGGCAGACGCACTTACCGCATAGCCATTTAGCTTAAATTTAATTTCCATGCTGTTACCAGAAAATCTTAGCAGCGACTGTTAAGATTTTATGTTGCATTGAAGCTACACATTCTTTGTCTCAGTCTTCGGCAAATCCCACGAGCTCCCCACCACGGCTACAAAAGACTCTTTGTACCAAAAGAGTTACTTTATCTTATCTGAACCAACAGCGTGTTAACTCGATAACTTGGCCCGATCCCTATAAATTAAAGCATTTAATTGGTTTATTTGATTTCTGCTTAATAAGGTTTTGCTAGCAGTAGCTATTGTTAGAAGTATAGGTCAACCTCGATATCTGCCCTTACAGAAATTGAACTGCAAACTACAGTAACGTTGAAAACGTACGGGCAATACTTTCCCGGGTTTGATGAATTAAACACTGTTCATAAAATTTGACCCTTCTTCCTCGAGGCATCGTATGGATTACTTACGTCATTTTCTGCCTTTCTCCTCCGCATTACGTCCTTCACTGTTTCAGAAAAAAAATCCATAGCAGATGATGGAAGAGTCACAGGCAACCATTTGAGAAGTTTGGGAAATGCAGCTGAAATAAAAGGGGAAAAATCAATTTGCTTGTTCAGTTTGTCTGCAATTGTTAATAAAATTATGGATTTTAGCTATAAAACCACCAAAAAAGTACTGAAAGTACAACAAAGAAGTGTTTAAAATGAGTCAAATGTCATCATGAGTCTGTAAATTAAAGCTAGGTCATTGAGAATGTCTCTAGTGTACCAGGACACTTTAACTACTTGTAGATTGGGATGATTCAAAGGTCCTTCCAAAACGTCCAACCTGTGTGCGAACCATACACATGCTTCTGAAGACAGTTTGGTACCTTCAATGTATTGAAACCGTGAGGAACCTTAACAGAGAGTTCCAGAAGTGTATGGTAAGAGAATCTGACGTCATCTATCGACTGGACTGATGGCTCCAACCAGAGTCAGTCGATAATTCATCCAGGATCAGTTGGAAAACTGCGCCTAACGCACTCTGAATATTCCTCAAAAATCCACCTCCTTTGCGTGCTGCTGCGATTGGTTACTCCCACAAGCCCTCAGTCGCATTCAAGATTACGTCACGTCCATTGAACTGACATGATTTTAAACGAAATATGAAAAAATAGGTCTACGTATAGGAATATCTGCAACCTAATAAATGTGTGCAAGCAAGGATTAAAGTAGTACGTTGGACTCTTTAACCCTCGTTTTGCCTTTTGGAATGGTATATTGCAAGTCTACCGAGTGGGCTGTGTTTTGGCAGTACTAAACTGTGTGCTTTTTAGCACATGTGTGGTGGTTTAGTAATAGTATGGACCTGTAAGAATAGAATCATTCCTTCCTCATCTTGTATCTTTTACTTTTTTTTTTACACCTGAATGCAAAGGTTTACAATGGGATCGCAGCGTTCTAAACGTTTTTAATGCTTATCATTCTAGCATGCAGCTTTGTCGTCCTGAAACATATATAATTGATACATGCATGAAAGTAAATAAAGCGTGAAAGAATGAAAGCAAAGAAAAAAGTAGTTAATGGAAAGCAGACATTTTAAGGATGTAACTTGTAACCTGAGAAAGAAAGAAAATATATTAGCACAAACTGGGATTCCAACCCAGAGCCATCAGCTTACTGGCTGTACCATAAAAGTGCCTCATACACCAGCAAAGCTTAAAAATTGATCAACGGCCTATACCCCCAAAAGCATACAGGGAAGGGAAGCAACTTTAATAACAATAATAATATTACATTTGATCCGCACATAGAGGGAGGGAAGGGAGGTGCAAGTATTCATCACCGAACCACTAGCTGCAGACCTAGGTAAAATGTTCAGTAAGTTTGCAAAGAATAATGCTCGAGGCGCCAAAGGAAAGGACGAAGGATACAGGTGGTTAGACGTGTATTGAAGGAATCTAGCGTTGGGGTGGTGATCAATAAATCATCAAGAGAGTTTCAAACTGGTACCACTTTTTTTTTAGACTTCATATTCTACGAGAAAGAAGACACTTTCCATCTTTGTGTTTACATTTGTGGCACATTTGCGTCACTACTGAAAAACTTTTAAATTTCTAATCCTTCGCCCATGCACCCACAGAAGCAGACAAGAAAATAGAAAAGCAAAGTATCAATGACTGAGGGTACACGGAAGTTTCTTACGTCGCTTTACCTTACATCGCTGTATCTTAGGTCGGTTTACCATACATTGACTTTAGGAGTGCAGTGGTTACACGTACATTCAAGTTGAAGTGAGTTATAATGACAACGGGTACACGGTAGTTCTTGCTAAGTCAATGTAGCAGCGCGTTATCTAATCCCCCCCATCATGTTACCACTCAGACAGCTGGGATTTCGACTCCGTATTAAGGAAGTGATAGGTGCCGCCATAGCTTCGTGTCGTTTACGCGCACTCGCTTAAACCATTTAAAGGAAAGCAGTCTTTAGAGCGACGTAGAAAATGGGTTATAGGTGGGTGCAAGTAGGTTGTTAAAGTGCTTCAATTCCTTACATCGACGTAACGAGGCGGTTTGAGATAAAACAACTTGAACGTGGTTTTAGGTGTTCGTAAGGTAAAGTGACATAAGAAACCTCTGTGTACCCTCAGTCATTGTGTCCCTGGTCAGACGAAAGAAAGGTAAAAGAATGACCAGGCGAATTGACCTGTTAACTAGGCAACACTGGTTCCTCCATGAATAACCAGGTTGTTAAAAGCCGGAAGATAGGAAAATCAGGGTTGACGCTCGGCCGATGCAGGAGAGAGTTGAGCCTATTTACTAAAGACTGCTTTCCTTTAAATGGTTTAAGCGAATGCGCGTAAACGACACGAAGCTATGGCGGCACCTATCACTTCCTTAATACGGAGTCGAAATCCCAGCTGTCTGAGTGGTAACATGATGGGGGGGATTAGATAACGCGCTGCTACATTGACTTAGCAAGAACTACCGTGTACCCGTTGTCATTATAACTCACTTCAACTTGAATGTACGTGTAACCACTGCACTCCTAAAGTCGATGTATGGTAAACCGACCTAAGATACAGCAATGTAAGGTAAAGCGACGTAAGAAACTCTACCACATGCTAATTCGTAGCAGATTATAGGTTAGCTAAATGGAAAAAAAAATACAGATTTCTTTTCCGCATTAGCATGTAGGGCTACATGAGTCAAACAATGCATGAACGTAGATGCTTGGTAGCCTAAAGCTTCATGGCTCTGCTAAAGCTTCAAAGTTCTGCCCAGAATTAAAAGTGCTCCACGGTGGTGCACGTAATAACACTTCCGGTCAGTACTTAGGGATTCGATTGTGGGCTTCAGTTCCATTGGAGCCATAGCATTTAACTTTCTTCATCCGATTATTTGTGTGTATCCTCACAAGCCCAGGATTGTAAAAGCCAATAATAATTTACTCACCACCCACGACTAATTGCCATGGAATATCCCGTCCAAATACATCGTGAGCGTGTTTTGCAAAAGCATTGTCCCCGGTAGCTGTGCTGATTTTAGTTCCAAAAGCACAAGCTGCTATGACATCCATGCTAAATGCACCAAATATTCTGCCAAAAAAAATACATTTCAAATCATTAGTATTGTGCAAATTGGCAAAAATTGGAAAAATGGAGATAAATGATAAAACTTCGTAACCCAAAGCACATCTAAAGCTTTCAAAATGCTTGGTTTCCCCAAAGGGTTCTGCCTTTGCTCACCTCCTTTTGCACTGCTACTTTTGAAGTGGCAAAAGGAGGTGAGCAAAAACAATACAAGACAGAACCGTTTATACCTCTGTTAAAATGCACCATGTTTTGAATTACGCAGGCACACTAGTACACTCGACTTCAAAGTTATTCTGTCTGATGCTTGTGAAGAGAGGCTTACATAGAAAATGGCATTAGCGTCCCTGGAAATTTGGACAGAACCAAAGTACATAAGGGTTCTCCTCCAACCTTAACCCCTCCCGAAATGGGGCTCCTTTATTTTCCCGACTACAACACATAACACAGAGGTAAGGTATACTCGACAGCCGGCTTATTGAGAATGATTGTAATGCTACTTTTGTGATTTCATCAGGTATGTTGGAAATATCTGAGCGCACGATTAGTGTTTATAGATCATGATGATTACATTAAAGCAGTAAGGTGATGGACCATCCCCTTAATTTTTCAGCTCATTCTGTGAAAATTCCCCAGAGCATAGAACAATTCGATACAGACAAAAACAAGAAATCAAGGAATAGACCAACAGAATAAATGGCGCACTATTTTGTTCCCTTAGTTTGCGTAATTTGTTTGCTTAGTTTGGAATTTACTAGGCTGTGTGTTATCTAGAGCATTTAAACGTTTCACAGTATATCTACAGTTTGTAGGTGGTGATCATTTTGGATGCGATGGCGTTTCATTAAAGAATAAGGGGTGTAGGCTAGGAGAAGCCTTCTCTTACCGATTTAGTAAGAGTCCAGAATTGCCCTGAAGATTCACTTTTCGAGCTTTACAGATCATCGATTGAGTGGACAGCTTAAATTCCTCTAAATACAGTATTTAATATTAATTAGCTCTCACCCACAAAGATCTCTAGACAGACTGTTTCGCCCTTGTTTGGGCTCGTCAGTATAGAAAACTTTGTGGATCCACAAAGTATTCTCTACTGACGAGCCCAAACAAAGGCGAAACAGTCTGTCTATAGAGATCTTTGTGGGTGAGAGCTAACTGAATCCACAAAGTATTCTGTACTGACGAGCCCAAACAAGGGCGAAA
>JAHWFP010238834.1:12244-41890 GCA_023313725.1 Lithobius niger | reverse complement strand
CGTAGTACTGAATAAATGTTCGTTTCCCACTTATCTTTTCTAAATAAATAATATATTAAAATATTTACTCCCCCCCCCCATACCCCACCCAACCACACGTTTGGGTATAGAACACCAATAATATATTTTGTACGATTTGACGGAAAAGAGAAATAACCACAAAAAAAGCTTCGCTTTAAAAAAAAAAAGGTCCATCAAGTTCTTATCGCCATAGAAATTTACAACTCTGGAGTTTTCCATTATTTACAGATAATGATTTTTCCAGAAGAAAAACGAACTACAATTTGAGCTGCAGTTTCAGGGAACAAGAATTACATAAAATGTTCCCTGAAAATGTTGGTTTCTTTCTGATTAGTTTTGTCTGAGGGACAAAACTAACCACAAATGAACAACTCAAGTAGTTGTTCATTTTTGTGCCTTTAAATTTTTATGGAGAAACACGAGTGGCAGTAGTAATAAGTTTGGAAACATAAGATGAAAACAACGTAACGGTAAAACCCTAATGTTACATACACTAAGAACCTCCTAAAGGTTTTCATTTGTGAAGTCTGTTTTTATTTTACAGAAACAAGTAATTTTTTAGCCACTTGTTAGTCCTTTGGCTTCCAGCAGCAACATACATTTCCTTTTTTTATTAACACGAAAAACCTTTTTTAAAGCAGAATTCGCGCCTGCTAGAGAAAAAAAACCCGCCTTTTTCGTTCTGCTGTCATAGAAGTGGCGTGCATAGGAGGGGACGGGGGGAGGGGGCGGCATTTCTCCCTGCCCTTTTCGGAAAATACCCTTTTTTGTAAAAAAAAAAAACAACAAAAAAAAACTGCCTTTTTCTGCCGACATTTGCTAGTGTGGCGGTGCCTGAGAATGGGTCAAAATGCCTAAAAAAGGCCTAAAAAGGGCAGTAAAGGCTTGAAAAGGGCAAAAAAGGCCTGAGAAGGGCAATTAAGGCCAAAAGCAATAAAGGGCAATAAAGGCCTAAAAAGAGCAAGAAAGGCCTAAAAACGCTAAGAAATAGACGGTAAACATAGCAAAAAAAAAGCCCCTAGAATAAAATGTCCACTAAGGTTTACAGTGCCCTTTTATTAAAACTTGCCCCTGCCCTCTTGGGGGTCTGTGCACGCTACTGTGCCATAGCATACCCCTACTAACGATAGAATTTGAGCTGCTGGCTGGTCGGTTTTCCCGCAGAACAGTCAACAATGCTGTTTTCATGCAAATGTTTTGCGTTGGCGCAAAAAATCTCGATGATAATTTTTCTGAGGACTCAAGAACCGGTGCGTGAATAGTAGTAATTCTGTGAACAGTAGACCAAACTCGCCCTTTTCCCCAAGAAGTTAGTATTTTGCTGAAGCTGGTTTGTGTAGACAACAAGTAACATGAGAAAATAACGTCCACAACTTTTGCACTCATTCGTAAAACTGTGTCAGTGAAGTGCCAAAAAGAAAAGATAAACAAAAATTTGCGTCAGAATTTCTGTTTTGACATCAAACCTACATCTTGACATCTTGTGGTGTGTGGTTATGTCACTTTTATGACTGTCTTTGTATGCTGCATCGAAAATAAACTCAAACTCGAAAAGAGTGAGATTTACTAACTCTGTATTATTTCTTGCAGGACTGATTGGCAAGACACGAGAAGAAATTCATCAACTTTTAGAGGAAGTGGATTTTGAAGTGAACGACGAAGCCGTTGTAAACACCCTCAGACAAACTGTCACTGCCGTCTTCAAGCTTGTGAACAGCAACGACTCATGCAGCAGTCTCAATTCCAGTAATTCTTCTCCGAAGACCTTTTCGACCAGCGACCAGAGTGCACCAAGTTCTGCCGAAAAAAAGCCCTTCTGCAGATCCTTCAACGAATTATAACACGATAATTATAAGGGCTGCAGAATTGTTATTGACAAAATTATTTATTGATAATTATTATTATTGATAAAATTAACCGTTTGTTGCCAGGAGCTCTGATGAACGATAACCTTGAATTGATCCCTTTTTAATGACGAATATTAGTGCTCTATTGACAATAAGTGTTAACCAATGAACCACGAACAATTTCGTAGTTAAGAGGGGTTTGAATTCTTGGCAGCCCGTCATTAGCATTGTTTGTCGATCATGTATCATTTCAGATAAGAATACTACAGAAAATCATCTGTAAGCTTGCTGATATAAAACTTAGCTTCGCAGCTTAGCTTAGCTAGTTTTACTTCGTGTAAATTCCTCGTTTTCAGTACGAATCTATAGTTATAAGATTTACGTGATTTCTGGCTTATCACTGTGGATGGTGTCTGTGAACCGTTTTGCACAAGTCGACACTAATTTATTTCCCTTTTAAATAGGTTTCTTGCATTCCACAGTAGAAAAGTTCATCATGTATGGAGTGCATGCACTCATTTATGCAACAGGAAATATGCATACTTTGGGACGAAGTTCTTACTTCACGAAAAGGTGAAGTCTTATTTTTATCTGTGAAACGTTTATTTTTATTTGCGAGGTACCTTTTTTTTTTTTAAATTCTTGTGGTTTCTGGAAGACATGTTGTATGTGTAAATTCCGTACTAATATTTTTCAGTTAGTAGATTTCTTATGAAACAAATGGTTAAAAAGAACATTCGACAAATGCACTAATACACGCAATAATGTCAGCTATCACTGCTTGCTATAAACGGCCATTTCATAATTGTGTAATGTAAAAATGAACCATGGGCAATAGATATTAATAATCTGCTTCTTCCATATATAGCGTTGTTCTATATAGAATCATTTATCGTTACAATTTTAAGTAGGGTCTTTTTAACTTGTTATAAAGTACTGAAAATACAGAGCTGAACAGTACCTGTTGATAAAGTCAAAAGTTCGAATTTGTATTAGAAGAGCATGCTGTGTATTTTTTGGGGAGAAACATAAACTACTGTCTTAAATTTCATTATTACCATCAGAAACTAATAAAATTTCTTGTAGGACTTTTATATGCTTTGTCTCATGTGTGAAAGTTTGCTTTATGAAATATCCTTGTTATGCTTTTTAAAGTGCGCTTATTTTTTTAAACTTATATTCGTCTTTTTTTGTCTTGTATTTGCGTCCAAATCCATAACTCGCCCAAATGTGACCAATTTTTAAGTTTGAATACATCATTCGAAGCGTTTTTTCAGAGCTATCCATTGGTGCTGGTGAAAAGTCAGTAGCTCAAATAGGTTTTGAATGATTTAGCAAAAAAAAATATAACCCAAAATGGACCTTAAAAATTTGTTATGGAATCTATAGTTGGAATAAAAACCTATCTCAAGAAAAATATGATTCTGAATCAGCATTGGCTGTGCTATGATATCAACTATATTCGTAACAAGAGGCACTGTCAGAATCTTCGGTGAAAGTCGTTTCCATTTATTTTGATTGAATTTGTGATCTCATAACCACAATTCACCTTATATTCGAGCCGCCTTACCACCCCATATCCCTGCGCCAATGTTGGCAAGCTATCTATAGGCATCAAGTATCAACCTTACTGATGCATTTCATGCTAATTTCAAGTTCTGTCCTAAATTCATCACTGCGCTGCATGACTACTACTAGGGAGTTAAGCATAATAAAAAAAAATTATTCAAAGGAGACCTAATAGCATTTTAAAAAGTGCCTTTAGAAGTGTTTGCTTCTCCTCAGTCACAATGCTATTCCATGCACGTAAACTTTGGTTGCGCGATTTTCACTTACCCATGTGGGCTGCTAAAAACAGCTCGTCTGTTCAGTACAGAGCTGACTTTCTGCACTGGTAGCAAAGTGTTTTTTCCTCCAGCGTAGGGCGTGTAAAAATCTCCCGTCAGTGCATACAATGCAGGGCCGAATATTCTTAAGCGTGGGTGAAGCTAATTTCGCTCAGGCATTAAGCATATTGAAATCGCTCGGGAGTACATACAGTACAGGATGGAATATTCTTAAGCGGTGGTTAGCGATTTTCTGTCTTGACATAAATCGTGTGGAAATCGCTCGTCAGTACATGCAGTACAGGGTCGAATATTCTTAAGTGTGGGTGAAGCGATTTTCGCTCGGGCAGCAAACACGTGGAAATCGATCGGCAGTACATACCGTATAGGATGGAATATTCTTACGTGGTGCTGGAGAGATTTTCCCTGTGGCATTAACCATGTGGAAATCGCTCGTCAAGGGTACATACAGTACAGGGCCGAATATTCTTAAGCATTGGTGAAGAGCTTCTCTGTCGGGCATTAAGAGAGTGGTAATCACTCGTCAGTACTTCATATACATACAGGACAGGGTCGGAAACTTGTGAAAATTGCTTGTGATAGGTACAGTGCAGGCCGAATATTTTTCAGCATTGGTGAAGAGATTTTTCCTCGTGCATATATGCGGAAAAAACAAAAATGTGATATTACTGTTTACAAACCAACCAGCAAACAGAACATGTGTTCCTGATCTGACTATTTGTACACCTCTTATTGAAAAAAAAAGAAGTGATTATGAAAAACCAAAACTGGTAAGGAGGCCACCAAATAAAATGGGTTTGCATCTACAAAGGAGTGATATAAACAGACCAAAATATTCAGTCTTAACTTCTGATGTGGTCAGATTTTTCATTTAACTTTTTTTTTTATAGCCGACAAAAATAACCTTTTTTTTTTTATAGCCGGCGAAAATTCACATTACCTCCTTTAAGCTATTATTCCCCTAGAAGCTTGAAAGTTGGCTTCCCAGCCGGGCTTGCACTACTGCGCATGCGTAGGGAAGGGCTGGCTATATATACTCGGCGCAGCCGTCCGATGGCATTATTTCTCCTAGGGCGCGCACGACGACGTGACCGCCTTGAGCTCTCCCCACTCCATCCTCTCCTTCGGATCCGCTGGTCCTTAGGACGCGTCCCATAGGACGCATCCTATGGGACGCATCCTATGGGATGCAGCGTCATCATCCCATAGGACGCATCCTACTCGAATTCGTTCGAAGGATGGCTCCTGCTAGGATGCCCTCTACTGCCAAAGATCTTCTGGATGTCCCGGTTGAAGCTTCGCTCCCGGCCACCTCTATTCCAACTTTTTAGGAGCAGGTAGATGGAGGATCGATCCGTCCTCTCCCCAGCAAGGATACATCCGCCTCCTCAAGATCCGTCAGTCCTTAGGACTGGCTGCCCTATCCATCCTACATATTGCATCCTATCCACTTACAGCCAAAGGATGGCCTCGTCTAGGATGCCTTCTCCTGCCAAGGAGCTGGATCTCCCGGTTGTAGCTCCCCTCCCGGCTACCTCTGTTCCATCTTCAGGAACGAACAGGCAAAGGACCAATGCGTCCTCTTCACACACGAACTCCAATGATCCTCAGGAGCAGCTATCCTCGCATCTTCTACCACCCACGTCCGCAGGCTCTTCCATCCTCAGGTTGGCCTCTGCTAGGATACACTCTTCTACTGCGGACCTTCTGGGCCCCAGTTGAAGCCTCACTCCCGGCTACCTCTGCTCCGTCTTTAGGAGCGGACAGTCAGAAAACCAATCCATCCTCTCCACACATCACCGGTCCTCAGGACCAGCTGGCCTCACCATCCTACGTATCACTGCGCCTTGCCTCTGCGCAGCCTTCTTGGATTGGACTGCGTCACCACCTGCTGTCGACTTTCGCCTTTCCTCCAGCGTTTAATGCTGTTGTTTAACCAAAGGAATATGATATCCGTGCGTGCAGCCACCACATATAAACGCTTCAACGATGCAACTTGCTCGTCCTTCTTCTACCTGCATCGTGTGGCTCCTATGCAATTGTGCTATACACTGCTCCTCAACAGGTTCGTTCCTCTGTTCTTCTCTTTGGGGCGTTCAGCTGTAACCTGCTCTGGCCTTGACTGGTTTTGTGTGTTCTTCACACAAGCCTTACGTCCAATATCACGTCCCTCGAATCATCCTTCATTTGACCCGACTAGACCTCGGTCTGGAGACAAAAGGGGGGGATGCCTGCTCCCCTTAGGAACACCAGCATCTTGTTACTACTACAGTCAATCCACTCTCTCCCGTCCTACCTGCGGATGCGACATTTCGAAGCAACAAATTAACACAACAATCGGTTCGGATGGCGACCCTGACAGGCCCAGCAGCCGGCATGGGACGTAGGGTGAACGATAGGGTGCTTCTTATTTTTGAAAGTCTGAATTTTCAATGGGGCACCACTCAAATTGGATCATTTTCATGAAAAAACAATACCCTGAAAGTTTTAGCAAAATCGGTTGATATTTAGGGGGTGCTACCAGGTTTTGAAATTTACATTAAATTTAACAATGTATCTATTTGTCAATTGTGTAATGTATTTCAATAATAGCAATATGCACCCTAATACTTTTTTTTCAGACACTAGAGTTGCATTTCTAGAATAAAATAATGGCTTTATCAACGAAGGCATCTGTGGCTACCAGACAACAAACAGAAATATGGATGATTGGTCAAATGTCATCATCATTAAGCCAAACTACGCTTCCATCAAAGAAAGAAGTCATGGCCTTATTTTTCCATTACAAGGAAAATGAAAAACAAAGCATCAAGAGTGCATGCCAGTCTACTGCTAGTGATGTTTTGGAACTGTGGGCAAGGGCCAGAATACCAGTAAGATTGAAGAAACATGTTATATCTAAAGTAGAGAGCATCTTTAATGAATGGAAAAAATGAAGAAAAATAAGGAGAATAAAGCCAAGCGGTCAGGTGGTCTGCAGCATAAGGAAGACAAATGGAAACAATCATTAGATGAATTATTTGATATTGCCCACGCCAATGCACTGCAACTTATAACCATTCAAGAAGACAGGGACTTTTTATTAGCTCAGCGGCAAGGGTGCTTTGGAAAAATGAGTAGTGTTGATAGACGTCTGGCAAAGAAAGAAGCAGAATTGGAAGAGAAGCAGGAAATATTGCAAAGAAAAAGAGCAAAGGAAGAATTGGATGGGATAGCCCGTGAGGAAAAAGTTGTGCTTGAATATTCATCATCAGAAAGTGAAGATAACGGTGCACACAGTGAATCAGAATTTGTGAGTAACACACTTCCGAGGTCTGAAGCAGAGCAACCTTCAACATCAAGAGGAGAGCCTGCTCCAAAGCGACAGAGACGTGGTAGAAAAAACATTTTAAGTGACAAGTTAGTGGCAAATTTAGACATGGCAAAGCTTAGTGATAGAGGAGCAGCACTTATTTTAACTCCTACACTAGAGCATCTAGGGCTTGATCCAGCAGAATATAATGTCAATTCATCCTCCATTCGAAGGGGGCGTATTAAACGACGACAGAAAATTGCTGAAGGATTAAAAAGTGAGTTTAAGCCTGATGTTCCTCTATGTATTCATTGGGATGGAAAGTTACTCGAGGATATCACTGGAAGTGAAACTGTAGATCGGCTACCAGTGCTAGTATCTGGTGAAGGTGTCCAACAGCTCATTAGTGTTCCAAAATTGCCTAAAGGAACCGGTGTTGCAACAGCTTCTGCTGTATATGAGGCAGCTCTTTGATTGGGGACTACGTGATAAACTGAAATTTATGAGTTTTGATACAACTGCAGTGAATACAGGTCAGTGGAGTGGTGCTTGTATCCTTCTGGAACAAAAATTGGGAAAAGATTTACTGTGGTTGGCATGTCGTCACCACATCCTTGAAATTATGTTGGAAGCAGTGGTCACTCGTTCTGTTGGTGCTTCAAGTGGTCCTGACATTTTAATCTTTAAACGATTTAAGAAACATTGGTCTACAATTGATGTTGCAAATTATCAGACAGCTTTAAATGACGATGTAACATCTGCTGCAATTTCTGATGTGAGTGATGAAAGGACAGCCTTTTGCAAAAATCAACTTCAATTATTTCAACCTCGAGATGACTATCGAGAGCTTTTGGAATTGGCAATCATCTTCTTAGGTGGGGTTACAGCAAAAAAATTCTCTTTCAAAGCTCCTGCAGGGCATCATAGGGCCCGATGGATGGCGAAGGCCATTTACTCGTTGAAGATTTGGATGCTAAGGAATCATTTTAAAATGACAAAGAAAGAAGAGAAGGGAATCTGTGATATCTGTATTTTTACCATTCGATTATACATCCCAGCATGGTACACAGCTATGTCCGCCCCATCAGCTCCTCGTCATGATCTCCAGCTTTTGCAAGATCTAGACAACTACAAGATTCACAATGAATTCATTTCAAAAATTGCACTGAAAAAGTTCTTCGGTCATCTCTGTATCTGTCAGAGGAATTAGTTGCGTTAGCCTTTTTTTTTATGATGAACTCGAAAATGACACCAAAAACAAAATGGTGCAAGCTTTGCAAAACTCAACTGATCAGATCCCTTCAAAAAGGGCTACTGTCGATCCATTGGTGATCCAGAGGAAGAAGCTTGAGGACTTTGTCACATCACAGACATACAGATTTTTTACCATTACAGGAATTGCTACTGGTTTTTTTAAAAAAAGATGCAGTCGAATGGAAAACTGATGAAGATTACAAATCAGCTAAGGCAACTATCAGTTCCATGAAAGTGGTTAACGATATTGCTGAGCGGGGAGTTGCACTAATGGACGAGTACAACAAACTTCATACGAATAACGAAGAGCAAAAACAGTTCCTCTTACTAGTCGTGCAACAATACAGACAGAAATATCCTGATAGGAAGAAGTCAACCTTGATTGGAGTTTAAGCATTGTTGTACCCATAATGTGTTCCTGTAAGCTTTTTAATAGTTTTTGTCAATAAAAAAATTATTTAAAGTATAGCTTTCGTTATTTCCCTACACTGCGTTAAATTATGTTTATTAGCCGAACAGTGATATTTTGATCACCGCTAGCACCCCTTAAAAGTTCATATAATTTAAAAATATTTTTGGAGGTTCATTTTTTTAATGAAATGAAACATTTAAGAGGGTGCCCCGGTGAATATTCGCCAAAAAAAATTTTACCATATATTTAAGAAGCACCCTAGTGAACGAGTCCCAAACCGGCTGCTGGGCCTGTCAGGTTCGCCATCCGAACCGATTATTGTTCACCCTACGTCCCATGCCTTTTGTAGGCATCCGACCTACCTGGTCCTTATCCCTCTAAGCACTGCGCTGTGTTAATTGCAACACAAGCCTGAACCTTTCCACGCTTCATGTCTGCTTCACCATCTTCTTCGTCCACTCCCCATCCACCTGGATACCTCCGTTTAACACTCGGACATCCGGCCCTACATTAGCAAGCTCTTTGGCTCAAAGTTGCCTCGACGCTCCTCTCTATGGCCACTCTCCTTCGTCAATTTTTACAATAAATTCTTTCTACCATTCCCACTCTTGCATCTGCTCACAGACGCAACAACTCTTCCATGAAAAACACACTACCTTTTTTCGGAAGACTCGGTCCTCCGTCACCTTTCATAGGTACCTATACTTCACTACGGCTTCGTCCTAGGACGCTTAGGTATAGACAAGGGACGTCTACCAGGACTATGTCCTCGTCCCCTTCTTCATCAGTTCATGGCCTGTCGCCTCCCCAAACATTACAATCCCCTGAATTTTACGATTATACACGTGTCGTAAAAAAAAGGGGGGGGGACACAACTGCTCAACTATCCTGATATTACCTCCAGCTCTTCGACCAACACTTTGGTCCCACGTACAACACTACACCCGCTGACTGCACAGTGCTGCCATGTCGCACAGCCAGGCGCCTCTACAGTCACTCACCTCACGATTCATATCGCTGCGCGCCTAACGGTTTTCAGGTCCTGCTCATCGTTCACCATGTCTGCCTCTTCTTCATCTGAAGATCCTGTTACCCGAAGTTACACCAACCACAGAAGGGAATGTGTCCTCGTCCAAGGCTTGTAATTGCATAGGTTTTTCCGAAAATTCTACGACGTTTCACTTTGATCCTCATCCTCGTCCTCACTTCATCCTCATTGCGTGTGACGGACAGGAACGTAACTGCCGTATTTGCGTCTCCATCTTGCCAAATTGATGGACTATCATTCGACAAAAGCAACATCAATCAAGACAGCGGATGCTATGCGCAGCTAAGCAGTGAGAAGAAGTACGAGCTCTGAAGCAAGCCTAAGTACAACTCCAAGTCATAACACATCCTCTTCCTTGGGTCCACTGGTCCTTGCGACCAGCAGGCTTCACCATCCCGTAGGATACGTCCTACTCATCCTCGATCTTAGGATGATCCCCACTAGGATGCTCTCTGCTTCCAGGGATCTCTCGGTTGAAGCTTCGCTTCCGGCCACCTTCATTCCAGTTTCAGGAGCAGCTGGGCGAAGGACCGATACATCCTCTCCTCGGACAAGGATCCATCCGCTATCTTCCCGGCGCGGCTGTCCTCATTTCCGTCTGAAGCAACCAGAGTTACTTTTCGCAAGGGCCGATCCAATACGGACCACATCCCCTACATTTCGCAAGCAAGCCTTATGTCCACAAAACTCTCCTCCATCCTGTCAACGATACATACTCCCATGAGCTCGAAATGATAAACCGTCGTTGTCATTCCCTTCGTGTTACTATACTCTGCTCTGCTCTGCTCTGCTTCACCTGGGTTCGTCAATTCTTGCATCTCCACCTTACTACTGTGCCCGTTCCCACATTTGACATCTTAAACTTGCCCCGTCTTCTGCCACAATTCGTTCACCGCTTCATTCTCGTCTTGCGGACATACCTTCGTCGCCATCCCTAGCTGCGCTTTGCCAAGCAGCTCCTTTGACGTTACCGTCCCTACCTTCCTGGCCTTCAATTGTTGTAAGCATTCTCCGGACGCACAAGACACTATCTTGTTGTGACCTTTCTTTCTAGTTAAACACGGATGCGCAATTGGCTCCGCTATTGTACTGTGTTTCAAACACAAAAACAAACTAACAAATTCGACAGATGGCAACCCAAACATGACAACGGACAGCTGCCCCTGTTGCATCTCATGCGTTTTGCACACAGTCTTCACGTCAATGCATCCTCAACTACACGCAACCTGGTCTTCATTACTTTCAGCAGTATGTTTGTGCCACCATCCGCACACACCACAAACAACTACAAACACCCGTTCCCGTACGTCCACCTCACCAATCTCTCCATCCGCTTCCTGGTTACCATTTCAAGATCCTTCATCCAAGGCCACAGGCGTAGCACTAGGTTTCCGTGTCCTTCCCTAAACGACATTCGCGTCTGTCTCTTGTTCCTCAACACAACAATCTTCGGCATGGATTCCGCTTCATCCGCCTCCCATGTGGGGACGATACAATCGCGATCCTCGCCTCCCTGTTAGGACCTTATCCTCACAATTTCAGATTTATGAAACCGTACCTTCACCTTTTTACAAAGTATCTAGCATTCAACAACTAGCACTTTTTCTTCCTCTGGAAAATCATTCCTTTCGATCCTCGTCCTACACCAACCAGCTGCCTCCTTCTTGATTCAACTTCGAAACTGTGTTCCACATTTCCAGTTTACCACTGTCCGTCCTGCGGCTGGGGTCTGCTCCTCACATCCGCTACGAGTTCGCCTCGTCATGCGCTGCCATACACATTCTCACTTTCCACGATCCGTCATCCGGACGGTATCCACTCTTCACGTCTTATGATCATAAGGACACTCATCATCCGCCCGCCCACTTCACACACTTTCCAGAGCCCTTCCTAAGGACGGTGTGCGCTCCTCAACTTTACTTAAGAACTTACAACGACATGCGCCATCCGCCTGTCCGCTTCACACGTGGGAGCACCATCATTCCCAACAAGGTAGGCGATTTTGGAATTTTATCTGATTTCCTATCTTGTACCCCATGGTGTTAGACCCCTGCTTACAGTTCCTTCTTCTGCTTCTGTTAACCTTTATTAAATTATAACGTTTTTCCGCACTGCCTGACCTCACTTAGGATGTAACCTTTTCCGAAACAGGCGGATCGCTCCTCAGCCCGCTAATAGTTTCGGCTCTTAGTGAAATTGGTCTAGGACTGAGGGTTGTCTTCGCTAGGGGCTAGTTCCCGGGGATGCTGGCTTGTACGCGAGGGGACAGCGAACTTAGCTCTCCTTCGGATTACAAATCTGCTATAAAAAACAGGTGATGATATTTTCGTCGGCTATAAAAAGACTAAAATTGCAGGGCCTGCACCTGCTTAATTTTAGTTGTCATTGCCTAACCGAAAATATACATTACTTTAACTCCCACCCAGGCCTCCCATCCATTATCTAGGTTCTGGGTGAGGAGAAATAATGCCATCGGACGGCTGCACCGAGTATATATAGCCAGCCGATCCCTGCACATGCGCAGTAGTATAAGCCCGGCTGGGAAGCCAACTTTCAAGCTTCTATAGGAATAATAGCTCAAAAGGAGGGAATCGGTATAAAAAACAGGTAATGTATATTTTCGGTTAGGCAATAAAAACTAAAATTAAGCAGGTGTAGGCCCTGCAATTTTAGTCTTTTCAATCGTGGCTTCAACTCGTTGCCATTTCTCAGTATTTCCAAAACTCAACCAGGGCCGTAGCTAGTGAGAGGGTGAGGGGAGGGGGAAAGGGTTTACCTCCCAGAAAAGGCTGAAGTGGCTGTATAGGACCAAACATTTGTTATGCACTTATTGCCCCCCCCCTCCTAGACTATTTTGTTTTTTTCTTAATAGGTTTGGATTTTTTGTCAGAAAATCAGTAAATTCAAGCAACAGCACAGCAATCACTGAGAGGTAAGTGTTATTTAGTCAGTCTGTTGTTGTCACCACCATTTGTTGATCTGGCCTTACTAGAGGAGAGTTGAACCTGCGGAGGAGCATGCCACTGCGGCTGCCTTTTGCATTGTTTTGGAGGGAAGTCAAGCGTATAGGGGTATGTCACATTATTTGGGGCATGGGGGGGGGGATTAAAGCATATTGTGCCTACGAAATATCGCACCTCGCAACGAGAATTCAAGTTTAAACATAGTGCTAAATCCAGTGGCACGCTACAATAAACTGGATAGGAGAGCAAGGCTAGGCACCATACTCACTGGGGTGAGCAACTAACTGCAAGAGTGTGTGAGCAGCAATTGGAGTCCTTTCGGATTGGGCACCCGTCACTAGCAGTGCCTCACAGGACACGGTGCTTGTACCACTGGTTTTCCTTGTCTTTATCGACGACCTTTCGGAACATGTGACTTCTAATTGTAATATCCTTGCTGATGACACAAAACTTTATCGTGCCATCCGTATCCCTGAAGATGATAGAACCTTGCAATCCTACTTTGACAGTTTGTACAACTGGGCCTGTGAGAATTTTATCACGTTCAACCCATCATAGTGCGAAGTTCTTACCTTGGGAAGACTCAATAGTGACACCACCTATTTCTACAACGGTATCCCTCTACCTGCAGTTAATACAGCAAAATCACTCGGCGTTATTTTCACTAAGGACTTAAAGGAGGGACGTCATTACATTACTGCTGCAAAACGTAGCTAACTCTGCCCTTGGGATGATTAAGGCGCATGTCTCGTCCCATCAAACCGAAACCCTTCTTCTCTATAAGACGTTTGTGTGCCCACATCTCGAGTATTGCATTCAGGTTTGGAGCCTCCACTTGGCTGAAGACCAGCAGATCATCGAAACTGTTCAACGCAGGGCAACTAAATTCACAGATTGTTGCCGTATGAGGAACGTCTTCGCAAATTGCGACTTACTTGAGCAGCGCCTTAGGGGAGACCTTATCTAAGCTTACAAAATGGCCAAAGTGGCCACGTACCCGCTATTTAACTTCTTCTTCACGTCGGCTTGCGTGACCAATACCCGTAGAGATAATCAGAAACTCCGCACAAAATTTTCCAGAACTGATACTGGGAAATACTCGTTTGCTAGACATGTCGTCCCAAAATGGAACGACATTCCGAACCATGTGATCAACGCCATCTCCGTCAACCAGTGGAACAGGTGTATGGCAACCTAACTGAAACTAAATTCGTCCGTGCCACTCCCTCCCAGCCCCACACGTTCTTCTTTTGGCCTGTACTCGTTTTTGAATTGATTTGATTTGCCGGCGATGGTGGCCAATTTCAGCAGTCTCCAACCCAGACTTGTATAAAATTTAGTTTTTTTTCTTTCTCATTTTCCTCGTATTCTGATCTGGTCACACTTCACACTGCTCCTGGATGTAAACTAATACGACCGACTTCGATAAGTGCGATCACGTATTGGGAATCGTATTGTAAGAGAATAATTATATACGGTATCACTATAGTAACCTTGTCCTGGGAACAAGAACTCATATTCCTCCATCCGTTTTAATAACAACAAATATTTCGTTAATTTCATCGACATCACCCTCTGGTAAGCTCTGTAATGAGTGCCCCCTGACAGTAAAGAAAAATAAAAGTATGGAAATTATATAAATAAAGTATCTCTGAACTTTATTAATCCCTCTTCCATGCTAAAAAGAAAACAATAAGCCATTTAGAAATGACAAAAGACTAAGCTTGTGAAGATTCCTTAAAAGTAATTACGTTGAGTTTAGAGTTCATATCAGTCCGAGTCGATAACTTTGATTTCTTCCTATCTATTCATCAAAATAATCTTCTCACTGCAACGTTTTAAAGTCTCAAATATACTGGATTTGTAGCCTACGCTTTAATAGTTATTTCTTAGCGTAATAACGTGATAGAGCATTGGATTCACTCAGCTTGAGTTTGTACGGCATCGTACAAGAACGGTAACAATAGCGCAAACTATTTCTTCGTAGACCTATCTGATAGCAGCATTTCTCGTAATCCTGGCATTCGTGGTCGTCATAGCACGTGCGTTGAACGATGTCGCAGCCAACCATCCAGTCATTCTGCGGACAAATTTCATCATCTGAAAAAGGGGAAAAAATAAAGGCTCTCAGTAAAAGACCAAAGTCGGTTTAAAGAAATCTGAACGTCAGGTTCAGGGACGATGCTAGGGGGGGGGGGGGCCCCGCTCCCCTAAAATTTTGGCCGCCCCCTTGGCGCCCCCGCACCATCAGATCAAAATCAAACGTATAAACGAAGAAAAGTCTGGTTACTTAAGAAAACTATGTTAGTTTCTTTCACAGCGACAAGAAGGACTTAAGGTCACATCATTGTTACTGTGAGAGTTGTAAAATCATCGTTTTTCAGCTGAATTTAAAACTATTCCAAAAAAATAGTAAAGTGATTCTAGCATCACAGTAAAGTGATTCTAGCATCGTCCCTGGTCAGGTTGTCCACCAAGTTCGTGAAAACTTATGAAAATTAACAAAAAACCCTCAACTCACGAACATTCATTCCAAATATTACATGATTTATAAAGAGTGATATATGTTTTAAGTTTTTGTTTCTAAGTAGTGCCTACAATACTGTGCCAGCCCTAAGTTAGCAACATTCGAATGTAAGCAACTAGTCGACACCAATCATATGCCCTGTCAAATAAAACCCAAGTTACTAAGGTTGATAATCACCTCAGTGATAGCGCTTACATCCAGGAGCACCTCAGGCTCCGTCTTATTTACATTAATGACACCTTTAAAAGAGAGACCTTTTTCTGATTTACATTAATGACATTTATTTCTTGAACACTTTCTCGAACATTACTTCATTTAATGACAATACGTCACTATTTCACGTTTGCAACAACAAAGTAATAATTGCTGCTGCTAATGTTGAACATGACTTACGTTAATCAGCGAATGGTTTACGGAACATCTTTTAATACTGAATGTTACTAAAAGTTATTTTTTTACAGTTCTCACTTACTAAAACTAACGAAGCTAACAATATCAATCTGACACAGCTTAAATGCAAGCGAGAACAGCCAGGATTTACTGACTGCCCACAGATCAGCAAATCAACGAAGTTAATACCTTGGGGTTACTCGGCGCAACTAGTTCGAAATTGGATGGAAGCTTATTTTAAAATGGTCGCATAATTTCAAGAGGGCGCCCATTATAAATTATAGCGACCGTGGATTCCCCATATTAATTAGTTGCAACCTGTTCGTGTCCGTTCAAAATTATAACTAAATTAGACAATAATTAACATAATGCGTGTACGGTAATCTTACTGAGTATAGAAAAACGTACGATGACCGTACTGAGAAGAAAAACAATAACAGGTATCGAAACGCAATGAGATCTGACCATAAACAGTGGAAATGCAAAAATGATCCTAGCCACAATGGTTGTGATATAAAAATGTACAGATCACAAGCTAACAAAACTTTACTTCCCAAACAAATAAACTTATTATCGTCTTGCACATTTTTATATCTCACAACCGTTTGTGGCTAGAATCATAGTGGCAAGTCTTTTTGAATTTCTAGTGTAAGACTGCCAGAATGGGATATCAAAACCGAACCCTTTGGATTCAACGTACCGTCCATTAAAAAATGAATAAAATAAAATAAAAAAACATGTTGTATAAAAGAGGAAACCATAAAAAACGGGTTGATTTTCACCATTTTATCTAATAAGTTGAGTAGTGCAGCAAAAATTGTATAGGAAAAGTAGAGTTTAAATTAACGAACGTCAAAATATTAATCGACAAATATACAAATGAAATGTGTATCTAGACACGCGCTAGTGCGTCGCGCCAAGTTTAAGCCATTATCTCCAGTTCAGGCAACAATCACCAGCAATTCAATTGTCGAGGACGTAAACCATTGAAGCACGACGCAACACCGTCAATGTGTCTCCTGAATCATAGTTTGGCACATTTCAAGTACTTGGAAAAAATGTAATAATGTGGTACAAGAGTTAAAGGTATATTCTGTTCATCGAATAACAGGTTGCAGCATCTAGCGCCGTCTACCATATTACCCATATTACCCTTGGTTTTATATAGCATTTGATTTTAACAAGCGAAGGAATGCTCAAAGAAATTGCTTTTTCCACAACAAACTAGCCACGTGCCCCCTTAATTATTGAATGTAAAGTTGGTGCGTCCACGTGCACTTGGAAACAAGCGGTCAAGGTTAACGGTATCACTGCCACTAGATGTTGCCATCTAGCAGTTCAAAATCGCCGTTTCAGAACGGTCGATATACAGAAAAAAGTGCCTGTGATGTCGTTAGGCTTAACTTTACCACATGCTTCCTAATGCACGTGGGCGCACCAACGTTACACTCAATAATTAAGGAGGCACGTGGCTTGTTTGCTGTGTAAAATGAAATTTATTCGTATGTTCCATCGCCTGTTGAAAGTATAAGGGCTAGACAAAACTACATAGCGGCAAATGGCTTTAGATGCTGCTGCTTGTCGTTTAGTGGCAATCCACCTTTAAATCGTGTTGAAATCGAGAACAATGATCCACCTGACAAATGAATAACTCACGTGAACGTCAGCTAAGTAGCTTACAATGCAAAATCTGACCCTCAATAACGTTGAAAATCTGTAGCTAGCTATAGCTACTTCTAGTGTGCTCATAGTCTAGGAGGTAATGACTTAAAAATCAAAGAATACTGCACTTTTTGCAAAGCTGAAACTTTGTGGAGTTGTTTCTAGTATCACAAGCATCCATTCTGGAAGGGTAGCCACGACCGGAAGTGACTACATTAGCATTTATGACGTCGTCAACTTCCGGAAAACAGGTATTGTAATAAATCCAAATATCTCCGGACGTACTGGACCGATTTTAATTTTCTTTTTTTTCAGTTAAAGACAATAAAGTGTAGAATATACTATGTCCCGTAAGTCATTGCGATAACTTGAATGGTTTGGTAGCTACAGGCCCGTAAAGGGTGAAATACGGGAAATATTACTACTTTTATAGCATTTTTCTACAATTTGACGGCGAACCGTTAAATATATTAAAATTAGCATTCACATAAATGTTTTAGCTTTAAATTTCTCTTTTAGTACAACTTAATTGTTGTAGTAGTTACCATAATAAATACATTGAACCAATTCGCTACTTTCTCGAGTTAGCTTCATTAGCTCATGGTAGGCAGAACGACTTGTCCTAGAAAAGACTCTCTGAAATGTGTTCAACGGCAAATGTTGAAACATTCGGACACCGGGTGGTTTTAACCTAATTTGAGCATACTGAATACGAATCTACCTGGTGCCAAGTCGAACTTCTACACCTAAGCCCGGAATTCAAAATGGCGTCCAAAAATAGCGACCAAAAAATAGTTTTTTTCTTCTAGCGTCTAAAACGTTTATCCGATTGAAAATAAACTGGTTACCAATTACGTTTATAATATTTCCTTCAAAAAGGGTTCTATTCATATATTTCGTAAAATTAACCCTTCTAGCCAAAATTTGTCATTTAATTTGTATTATTAGCGTTTAAGTATGCTATACGTACAATAGTGTATTATAACTTCTGACTTTAAGCAGCTGCAATGTAAGATTTAATTAAGATTCACTAACATATTTGGACTTAAATGAAATTGTTGGTTGTTGGTTGTTGGTTGTTGGTTGTTGTTGTTATTTTCTAACAAGGGTAATTAAAACGATTTGTATTAATTAGAAGCTAAGCTACGACTGTTTTTCTGCATTGTACCACTGTGCTTTTTGTGTCATTTTACTGCAAGTTCCATCTTTAAATAGCTGCACTAGGCGTTCTAATTCAGATAAATGAATGTGATTAGGCTTAGATGAAAGATGAAGGAGTATATAATATCTGCATTTTTCATCTAAGCGTAATCACATCCATTTATCAGAATTAGAACGGGTATTACAACAGTTTAATGATGGAAATTGTTAGAAGTGACACAAAAAGCACAATGCTACAATGTAGAAAAACTATTGTAGCTTAGCTTCTAAGAATTTAAGTAGTTTTGCTTACCATTATTGGGCAAAATACATCTTCATCTTTTATCTACGCCTAATCACATCTATTTATCACCATTAGAACGGGTACTGCAGTAGTTTAAAAAATTAAACTCGTCGTAAAATGACACGAAAAGCACAGTGCAACAATGTACACAATCTGTCGTAACTTAGCATCTAATTAATATAAATAGTTTTAACAACCCTTGTTGGAAAATATATACCTTCATCTTTCAACTAAGCTCAATCACATCCAATTATTAGAATAAGAACCGCTACTGCAGCACTTTAAAGATGGAATCTGTCGTAAAAGACACACAAATCAAAGCGCTACAACGTAATAAACTGCCGTACCGTAGCTCCCAATTACAATAAATCATTTTAATTACACCTTTTGGAAAACATACATCTTTACCTTTTATTTAAGCCCAATCATGTTAGTGAATCCTTATTAAATCTAACATTGCAGACACGTATGCACTGTTGTACGTATAGCATACATAAACCGCCTAATAGAACGTAAATGACGAATTTCGGCCAGAAGGGTTAATTTTACAAAAAATATGAATAGAACCCTTTTTTAAGGAAATTTTATTATGCACATAATTGGTAGCCGATTTATTTTCAATCGGATGAATGGTTTAGACGCTAGAAGCAAAAAACTTTTTTTTTTTTGCTCGCGATCTTGAATTCTGGGCTTAGGAGTAGAAATTCGACTTGGCACCGGGCAGATTCGGATTCAGTACGCTCAAATTAGGTTAAAACCACCCGGTATACAAATGTTTCAACATTTCCTGTTGAACTCATTTTAGAGAGTCTTTTTTGGGAAAAGTCGTTCTGCCTATACCATGAGCTAAGGAAGCCAATTCGAGAAAGTAGCGAATTGGTTCAATGTATTTATTACGGTAACTACTACACCAATTTAGTTACACTAGGGCTCGTTTGAAAGGAGAAATTTAAAGATAAAACATTTCTGTGAATGCTAATTTTAATATATTTAACGGTTCGCCGTTAAATTGCAGAAAAGTGCTATAAAAGCAGTAATATTTCCCGTATTTCACAGTTTACGGGCCTGTAGCTACCAAACCTTTCAAGTTATCGCAATGACGTACGGGACATAGTATATTCTACACTTTATTGTCTTTAACTGAAAAAAAAGAAAATTAAAATCGGTCCTGTAGGTCCGGAGATATTTGGATCTATTACAATCCCTGTTTTCCGGAATTTGATGACGTCATAAACGCTAATGTAGCCACTTCCGGTTGTGGCTACCCTTCCAGAATGAGTGCTTATGATACTAGAAATGACTCCACAAAGTTTCAGCTTTTCTGCAAAAAGTGCAGTTGTATTTCTGTTAGCTCTATAACTATCATCCCCATGTTAAATCCCATAGGATATTTATTCACTGATACCGAGATACAGGGAAGGCTTCCATCTATTAGTATTAAAAAACGCTTAAGCGTATAAAATACGGATGTAAGCCTTAAAAAAACTTAAAGCCCTAAAGGAACAGATATTAGAAAAAGACATGTAAGCCATCAGCGTCGCACTAATACGTGTAAAAGAAGCCCCAGCTTGTTTTTTGGGTCGCTGGAGATTCTTTTACACGTATTAGTGCGACGCTGATGGCTTACATGTCTTTTTCTAATATCTGTTCCTGATTGAGTGAGCGAAGCGAACGAAAATCAGCGTTTGTCATCAGAGACAGCACTTTTTCTTAAACACTCTTAGTAAGTTGTAGGCTAAATATTTATCCTGTAGTGGAAAAATGCGCACATTATTTGGATCACTTCCTTGAACATATGTTTGATAATTTTTTGCTGGGAGTGTCTGTCAGCACCATATGAGTTTCAACAAGAAATCTCCTCGAGCGCAGCGAGACTCCGCTAGTAAGTTTTTTAAAAGTGTTTTGTATCTTTAACAATACGGTTTGCACAAACCGCTGAAAACAATCCTTTAATATTTAGTCTACGTCTTCCAGCTGATGTTTGCTGATTGACATTGTTGAATAATAACAGTGTATAAAACCAGGAGTGGTTAACGCTCGTTAAACCTTTTGAAACCCTTAGTGTATAAAACAATATAAAACAATCAATCTGGTCGTAATCTGGCCCTAACCCCTGAACCACTTGACCATTTCGAAAAGGCGTTATGGAAAGGGCACATCTATACAGAGCAATACCTGTAAAATGAGTTAAGAACCAGCTTTGTAGGACAAATAGTTTGACATGTAGAGAGCGTAGTAGAAACGTGTCGTACCAACAACAACAACAAGCCAACAATGAAAATCACGATTCCAGCTCAAGTCATGATCTCCGATCTGTCAAATCGAAAATTAATAAAAGTCCGGGCACATGTTCATTAAGTCCAACAAAGCTTGTATATTAAATTTGAGTGGAAAATATTGTAAGATAGCACAGAAATTAAGCATAGAATTCTAGGTTTCAACATGGGAGGTTGAGGTTAAACCTTACGGTAAAGCCTACCTCCTTTACTAGTGCGTTTAGCTGAAACACGGATTCTTCCTTCAACTTTATTCTAGAGCCCTGGCCGAAGCCATGTGCCCTCTACACTGCAATTACCAAAAACCAAAGCTGTGGTACAAAGCCAACAACCGCAACAACCACAGCCCATTTACCCATGTACAATCCACAACAACAATTGCACGAAGAATGGACCTGGCGTTTGTAGATAGGCATTATTCCCTAGTTACAGTGGTTAAAACAATGCAAAACAATAAAACTGATCGTTCAGAGTTCCGTAACTCCGGAATGGCTCGATCAATTGAAAAAAAAAGTGGTCTCTGTGAGAATGAACGCCACCGAAATTTCTGACTAGATCATGTTTCAGATTTTAGGTCGGTGCAGTAATTTTTTTCTGAAACGGTAGCACACAAGAAGAAGAAGAACAACAACAACAAGTGGACAGTTTTCAAATTTACGGTACGGCTTCCTACTTTTACTCTTGCACAAAATTGCATAATTTTTGGTGTAAATATACCTTCCATACTTATCTACTATCTGGCTAAGTTTCGACGAAAAATATTGATTAGGACGGATATATGATTTTTTTTTAGTTTTGCCGGAATGAGCACTTGCCGCGTAGGTTACTAGTAGCTGGGCCCATGCATGCTGCACGGTGATTGAATTTCCTGGAATTAGCTTCTCCTGGTGTTTAGTCATCTTAGGAATGTAACTGGCGCTTCAATTTCTTTAACATCTCACCACACCCGCATACCTTTGTCCCCTCCCGGACCTCCGAACGCCTCCCGCACTCCACTGCACCTCCTCCCGCACCCCTCCAGTGTGGGGTCTGAATATCTCCCCGCCTTTCCCTGGCATCTCAGGTGTTTGGGCTTTGAGTTTAAATTTACAAAACCAAAGACCGAACAAGTGAAGTGCCCCCCACGGGGGCCGCCCCCCCCCCCCCCCACATTCCCTTTTGCTTGATGCCCGTATTCAGTAAGCAAATAATGCGATCTTCCCCACCGTCCTCCTCCTCTTTCCTTCTTTCTCTTCTCATCCGTCCCTCCCCGGAAAAGTCTGGATGTTTCAACAGATATTTTGGTGCAGTCCCGGAGAAGTCGCATGTGTGTCTGACTGAACGCTAAAAAAAAACCTTATCACTGAGAAAGCCAGCATTCATAAGTAAGTAAGCCCCTGCTACAAGTTAATCCTTTGAAACAATTCACCTCGGTGCTGTGCATCGCGAAATTGTTGCGAGCAATAGTCGGTCATTTGGATCAACGCTTTAAGTCCGGAAGCAGTTAGCTCGCTGAAACCCTTTGAACGCTTTAAGTCGGGCAGATGACCGGAAGCGGTTAACGCTCCTTGAATGCTGTAAGTCTTTATATTGGGCGCATGGCTGTTCTGTCCGTTTAGGCTCACACAAATAAATTCCGGAACATAAATCCATGTTGGCTTTCCTGCACGACTCAGTTTTGTTACAGTAGTTCAAACGTATGTAAATGTTGCCAACACATTCATGTTCTTGTTTTTTCTTGCGTGCGAGGTGATTTGGCGACATTAAAGCCCTAACCAGACTGGCTGCTCGTGGCTGCACGCCGACGCAGTATGGTGTAAAAAAGACTTCAATATTCGTCCTTAATGCAACACCAACCACACGATTGCTGCAATTTTGACCTTGTAGGCACGTAGCCACGCATAGCTTCGCACGAAATGTTCTTCTGCCTGGAGAGGCCTTAACTCTAACCTGTGTTACTGTGTAAATGTTGCCAACTGAAATCTCATAGGGTCGCACGATATACCGGAAGGATTTATGTCCTTTTAAGAACAAATCAACTCCTTTCTGAAAGTCAGCATCTACAAAATAAATGCGCTTTTCCAGCGTTATCAGGCTGCCAATTTCGAGGCCCATTGGTGGCCTCGAAATTAACGGTTACGTCCCGTTTCCCCCAATGCCCGTTTCACCAACAAGAAAGCATATTAACAGCTTTTGCCTCAGGGGCCAATCCCGTTTTGCCAAATTCTGTTTCGCCAAATACTGTTCACGAAATTTTAGGCACGCGAAACATTTAAACACTTAAACACGAACATTTATAACACGATAATGGTCAGACATTTATAGATAAACACCCGTTTTGCACAATAATTTGTTTAAAATTACATGCCTCGCTCGTGCTGCCATGCTCGCTGCGGCTAAACACATAGCATCAAAAATCGCAACTAATCACAAATTACGTCCAATTGGGCATGCCTCTTTAACTTCTGCAATCTTAAATTTTGAAGAATATTTCGATTTTGCGAAACGGGATTCTGCAAAACGGGAATTCCCGTTTGGAAAAGGGTAACCATCATGTGTGTAACTACTATTCTTAAAAGAGAACCTTGGCATTGACGTAGTGACGACCAAGCATTCTAAACAATATTTAAAGTACACGTTTTTCCGTCTGTATTGGCAGTTTTCAAAACGCTAATAAATCAATTGGTCTTATTCTACCACTGGTTGTCTCTGTTACATGTTTACCTTTTATAGCCCTTTTACATAGAAATAAGGTATTAATTTTCGTGTACGTAAATTTGTTAAATTCGTTTTCGCGAAACTGGATTGGCCCCTGAGGGTAAAGCTGTTAATCTGCTTTTTTTTGGGCGAAACGGGATTTGGCGAAACGGGAGTTCACCAAAATAACAACCTATGGTCGTTTGGCTTAAAGCTGTCTGCTGTTAGCTGAAACAAATTCGTTTATTTTTTAGCTCTTCCACGAAAACCGAAAGTCAAAACGCCGACAATGCCATATTCTACGCGAGTTGCGACTTAGCTCCCACAGTACTATAAAAGGCGCTAAAAGTTGCGGTACGGCAGAGGTGGTAAGTGGCGCCATCTGTTCGAAGATTTTGGAAAAGTATCCCAACCCGAATTTTTGTAGGCGAAGCCCGCCAACAGATGGCAGCGTGACAGCCTGACAGGTGTGGGAGGTGGCGACACCTATTTGAAGACTTTGGAAAAGCTATCTGTTGATTTAGACAGTAATGTCCTGGAATGCCCAGTGATACAAAATGTTCGGAATATGTGATGCAGCAGAATGCGTAATTTCGTGGAAAGCAGCCACACCGCCGGAATTTTACAACCGGTAACTCTAGTACAATATAAAGCCTTTATTTCGTAATGCTGGCTATTAGAGCAGAGTCGAATAGTGATTGGTTAGGTAACAATCATTTCATGCACGATTGTTGCGGGCTTATCACTTTGGTATAACGTTGTTATACGGAGAAGGTGTGGGTTGGGGGGATAATTCCAAATATAATAAAAACAAACAGAAGGCATAGCATAAGGGGCTTTAATTGGGGTGCACAAAATATATCCCATACAAAAATAAAAGACAAAGGTAAAAGGAGGAGGGCAGGAGAGTTGAAGAAAGACATGGGAGGAGGGAGAGAAGAGAGGGGTGGGAAGGAGAAGAGAGGGAAAGAGTGGGGAGAGAGGGGTTGGAGACAGGGAGGAGAGAGCGAAAAAAGGGGAGAGGATAAAAAAAAAGGAAAATAGTCAAATGAACGTCCTTTTCACTTCAAAGGGTTCAAAGGGGTTTAGCGAGTGTTAACCACTTCTGGTCATCTGCCCGACGAAGCCCTAAGGCCCTAAGATCTTTTTCACTTTGTCACCATAGAAAACAAGGGGCCTCAAACAATGCTACAACGTGTTCAGTTACAGCCAATTGTATGGCACGTAACAAGGAAAATTAGTTGAAAACAAAGATAAACAGGACGAAAGCCAAATGGGCTTGAGTAGTGTTAAATAAATACGAATGCAAACCTATTTACGTTGCCTTATGGACCCCCATACTGTCAGACTGACTGAGTGGGGAATTTAACCCACGATCTTTGAAAGCAAAGGCCAAAGTCCTACGGCTAAGCCATGCTGACGCGACCTAATGACAGTGTGGCTTAGTGGTAGGCATTTGCCCTTTGGTTTCAAAGATCGTGGATTCATTTCCCCGCTCAGTCAGTCTGACATTTAAAGATACATTCCTCCCGGTGGGCTTTCCTGTATGGCTCAGTTTTGCAACATTACTCCAGAAGCGTGTAAATGTGTAAGAAAATGTAAATTTTCTTATTTTTCCCTCATGAGAAACGGTTTTACTACATTCACTCTAACCTGTGTAAACGTCGCAAAGGCTATTTCGCTCAGGATGCTCGAATATAGAGAGATGGCATGTCCTTTTACAGTAAGTCCAAAAGGCAACGTAAATAGGTTTGCATCCATATGTATTTGAAAATACAGAAGCAGTACTCGCAAAGATTGTCGATTTCAAAGAAATATTACCAAATAAAACTTTCTGTGGAAATACAGATGCCGTATTAAACAAAAAAATGTTTTTAAGACCTTTCTCCTGGCTGCAGCGCCATCATTTATCGGTGCGTAAAAACCAAAATAAGGCACTTTTTTCCCCAAAAAGGACACTTTCTTCCAAAAAGGGCAGGGGTAAGGCGCCCCCCCCCCCCCCCACATGTACACGCCACTGTTGTCAGGTCATTTAAGGGGATTTGGGGATATTCTGGGCGTAGAATGGGGGACTCAGGTTGGTGTTTCATTTTTGTAACGTTGTATAGTTGGTGGAGCCCGTAGTTCCCCATAATAGCGTTCCGGACCCCAGTTATTTCCTCCACTTAATAATAAATAAAAAACAAAACAAAAACTGGATAGTCTATTATAGCCGGTTGCTAAACAGGTGAAAGCTATAATAAATGGATACTTACACATTTTTGGTTTCTTTGGTTTCCATTTCGGTGCGGAGGTGCAATTTGACGCCATCATAACAAGCAATAAGAAGCTAATGCTTCCTGTATTCATAATAATTCTTTTGGACGATTCTAGTAGGGCGGTTAGTGTTAGCGTGTCCTCATGGTAACTACACGAAACAGACTGGCTGATTGCCAATGCTTCTCGGCCGGGTGTAGGAAGTTTTTTTCCTGGTTAATAAAAACTTAATTGAACGTGTGAATGGAGCCGACATTGTTAAATTACGTTGTGTAGATGAATTTAGTGAGGCGTGTAGATCGCTACGAGTCGAATAATATTCGTGCTGATTTATTCTGCCAGTTGTGCTCTGACTCTTCCTGTTGTACAATTTAAAAAGAGGATTTTATTGGGAATTCCGTCCTTGATGGTCGACGAACCAGTGTGATGGAACTTATATCACAACTGACTACAAAATCACTTCCTCAATTCCGCTAGCCATATAGACAAATTTAACATTTTTATTGGAAAAGGAAACTTCGATAGTTTGTCAACCAAATTTAGGAATTTTTGATCTGTTGGGCAATGGTTAACTTTCACGGGTTAATGGATACGTCACTTTAAAGATACTTTCCTTCTTTACTTGTTAAAGAAACAAAATGGGGCGAGGGATAATCGTCTAACTGGAAAATCGCATAAATGGAAGAACGTATAACGGAAAACAGTATAACGGAATATCATCTAACAAGAAATTCGTATAATGGAAAAGCGTGTAACTGGAAATTCGTATAATGGAAAATCGTCTAATATCCCTGCCTCGCTCGCTGCGGCTATGCATATAACATCAGAAACCGCAGTTAGACGTTAATCCAGTTAGACGTTTATACATTATACAATTATCCATTATACGATATTCCGTTTAGATGATTTTCCAGATTTTTTTATTTAGGCAGATTTTAGACAATTCTCCTATTAGACGCTTTTCCAGTTAGACGTTCGTCCGACGCCCCAACAAAAATAAGCTGTGTACTGTATAGCACCATTGTAAACAGATATGACTGACAAGTGAGCATCAATAATGACAAAAAAGATGTGTACTCTTAATTATCCTTATTTATCCTCGTGTATCCCTGTGAACCGTTGTTTATCCGTATGTACCCTTATGTACTTATGTGTACCCTTGGTTACCCTTGTGTACTCTTATTCTTCCTTGTGTGCCCTATACTTACTCTCTATAGTCATGTGCTCCCAATCCTCCTGCAATTCCTATTTTTATATAGGATTTTTATAAAGCTCCTATAAATTGTGAAATGCTCCTATATTTCCTATATTTTTCTGTTCCGAACTGAAATATTACCCTATTTGTGGCGTGTTTCCTTGCTACGCTAGTTATTTGGATGATCTTAAAAGAAGGACGTTGAACTTCATCTTCCGTAGTACTGCAGCATGGTTTGGAAACAAACAGTGAATTGAATCGGTGCCAATTAAAGCATGTACCGACCATGTTGTGCACTCAAAAGTGATTTTTATCTTCTTCTGTCGTAGGACAACCATACAAAATTTTTTCTAATAATCCATAGCACGCTCTCCCACTATTGCATCCATGCTAATAATTCCTATAACCCTCCTATAAATTTTGTTTAATTTTCCTATAAAGCTCGTACTTTTTAACAAAAAATTCCTATATTTCCTATTTTTTATCCATTGAAGTTGGCTGGGAGCCCTGGACTGTACCTGGAAGTGCCTGGAAGGCCAGCCCTTAAAGTTGGAGGGATGAACACTAAAGAGACAGGCAGTAATGTACTACAAGAAAGTAGGACACGATCTTTCCAACCATTCGGGATGGAAAGCCATAAGGAAGCAGCCGCAGTTTACTCAGTGGATGACATCAGTGGCGGATCCATGAATTTAAAGTGGGTAAGGGGGGGGGGGGGAAGCGGTTGGCTGATAAGATGTTTCACATTTCGTACAGTCTACTTCGTGCTAATTGTTCGCTTCATCCATGGAAAATCCTTTCATTATTTTTTTTTGTCGTAATTTAAAATAATAACTTAGCTTTGAGCAAGATGAAACCTTGCAATACGTTTTTAATAACTTGAATGTTTGTAGCAAAATGTTGTTGAGCTTTTTTATTTAAATTTTGTTGCTACACGCATTTTCATAAGGCGATTTTAAATGGTTCTAGGAAAAAAAGCTATCGCAAAAAAAGCAGAAAGAAAAAAACGTTTACTGGTAAATGCGTTTTCCCCTTCATATGGATTTTTCCCCATCGAATAGAATTGTTTTTTTCCATCAGATAACTTTTTTTTTATCGGGGGGGGGGGCCCCACCTGGCTAACCAAAACAGCTTAACGAATCCACAAGGGCTTATCACACCACACGAGAATAAGTTTCATCTTTTATTTATTTTTTTGTAAATCCAAGAGAGGACTCGCCCTCTTGGACTTGGGGAAAAAATCTTTGGACTTACTTTTTTTTCCCTCTTGGACTAAAAAAAAATTTTTTTGAGTTATACCTAATCCATCCATCCTGTAGAATAAATGAATTAATGTTGTTTTATAACTTACTAAGTGTGATAATACTTGTGAGTATAGCGAATGATGTAAAGAGTAATTATAGAATTTGTAGTACTTCAGGTGATTAAATAAATGATGGAAAATAATGTCACTTCCTTTTAATTACTATATTGTACCTGTAACGAATTTGACTGCATCAAAAGTAAACGTGGCATGTTTCAATTTCATAACATAAAATGTCGCTCATCATACATTCCACCAATCTTTATTGTGGTACAGAATCATTATAGCGTTAAATACAAGTAGAGTTTAGAAATAAATACAGGTGAATAGTCCGATCTGAAAGTTGTGTTAATCCTAACATTTACTGTTCTTTTTGTAGAAGAGAGGTACCTTTAAGTTTGGTTATATATCTTTTACTTTATACGCAAGCTTACCAAACATTATTAACGTTGCAAGTTTTATTTTTAAATACTAATTTAGTTTCAATTATTTTTATTAATTAGTTTCAATAATCAGATAAAAAAAAATTCTCGTTATATCGAAAAAAAATTCCAGGAGATGAAACAAATTTTCCTGTCAGGTCGAAAATTTCCTGTCTCCTGGGCCGTGCAATACATTTCATCTGCTGGATTTTCGATCTAATGGGCCGGATCCAATTTGGGTTCGTAAATTTTTGTATTCATATGAGCTTTTGGTTTCTCAAGATTACGCAAGGTCATCTAAGACGTTCCCCTCTAAAAAAACAACGACTAGTGGACCCCTAAAAGGGGGTGATGCGGTTGCTCCATCCGCCCCTATAGTAGATCCGCCCCTACGTGACGAAATGCCCACCATACGGAAAAGTCCTAGTAATCATCACCGCAATTGCCCCGCCAGGTGCAGGGGTGCCAAAATGCACAGCCGTTGAGCAGCGAAGCGGCTTCTTGCTTCAGGGGAAGACTTGAGCATACTTCGTACCTTTTTCGAGATATCGAGATTCCGTGCTTGAGACTTATCTTTGAGAACAGGTTAAATTCTGAGATTTCGTTCAGAATACCATTCTCGCGGACGGGTTTGAGTTACTCAGGATTCGAGTCAGTTCTCTATTTAAGCAAAGTCACGGAATACTATCACGTACTTAAGCACAGTCTCAAGCTCAAGTCAAGTACTAAGTTTTAGGCGACCAACATGGTTTTAATGATGAGTTGTTGTTGGTGACTAACAATTTGTTGTTGGTATTTTTTTTTGCCTTGG
>JAHWFP010238833.1:0-12355 GCA_023313725.1 Lithobius niger | reverse complement strand
CTTTTTATTTAACCTAAACTAAGGTGTAAATATACCAAATGTAAAGTGCAAATGTTTTAAAGTTTTAACATGTTTGACTAAAATAAAAACCAGGAGTTTTAAACGCCCGTTGGTTTTATAGTTCGGTGATTGCTGGAAGTTATTATTTAAGACAATTCTCTTCAAATTTAACTTAGCTAGCCTAATTCCCACCCTGGTTGCAGCGTTACCGCTTATTATTACTAGTTAGCCTACATGATTAGGACAAAAGTAGGTCCATTCTCTACACCGGGATTGTAGCAGTTGTGCTGTTTTAACCAAAAAGTACCAAAAGTGGTAATAAGACAGATCCAGTTACACCAGGCGACCGGCGATGTTACAAGCACCTACTCCGTCGTAGCATCCGCCGTTACATAGTTAAATTCATGCAGACCAACAAACATGGTTCCTTGAAAAGGTGCACTGTAATCCATTTTTTGTAACTGAGGGGTGTTCAGTGTTTGTTCTTTTCAGTAACAAGTGCACCTCCAATTTTATTTTCAATTGCAACCCACAATTGTCTACAGTTATCCCCATTGTTCTGGACTATCTACGAAGCAAAATCACCCTATGTCATGTATTCGGGCGACGTTAATGTAATCTACTCATTCAGAATAAGAATCGTCACGCCTCACGCCATTTTTGTTTTTACTGGAAAATGATTTCTAACACAAACACAGATAACACCTTGAAATTCACGCAAATAAATGACACAAACGGTTGGATTAGCCAGATGTATTCACCGACTAAATCCCAAGTTTTTACGATATGATGGTTGCCATCACTTCTTCATCTAAGTAGGTTAGCCGAAGGTCCAATTTAAGTGTTGAATGAGCTTGAGGTTCAAACGGCACAGTTTGATTTTTGACCAAAGAATCGTCCTCCCAGTTGAGCAATGGGTCATTGGATTAAGTGGGTTAGCACAACGCTTCATCATCGTCGTCTGTATTGGGTTAACAAAATGACAGCGGAGCCTGCCTTTCTTGGTCCATCATGGTGGTTGATGATGGAGCAGTGCTATCATCGTTTGGCGTGATGACACTAGGATGAAGCACCTCTGTTGACGGTTCAGGTTGCATACCAGCTGAATAAAATGAACCGAATACCTGTCTAGGAAAAGACAGCGTTTTAGGTTGATTGCATGGCATCAAACAGTTGGCCGGTTTTGGTGGCTAGGGTTCTGCACTAGATTCAGTAGTAATAGTCATGGTTTTTCTTGCCCATTTGAATCGAGTGTTGGACCCTTAATGGGACAACCTTACCAGCTGCCTTAATGGGACAACCCCAACTGCTGAGAGCTCCGCACTCCTTTTTGTAAGTTGATATGACGTTAGAAGTGGTACATCATCATTGGCCAGAATTTAGGTCAGACACCTATAAGTGGACAGCTCAGGCACGGATCCAGAAGAGGCGGTGGGAGTGCTCACCCCTTCTAAAACCTTTAATAAACCGTTTCAACCCTGACTAGCTGATGACACTATTTTTAAAAATCATGATTTCACTAACTGCGAATCTTACAAATTGATACGGCTTAATTGTTATGCTAAAAAATTGTTAAAGAATTAAAACAATTCTTATTTAGTAAGAATTCTTTTAATTTTTTACCCCATTATTTTCAAAATATTGCCAAATATTTACGATACAATAGGCAAAAAGCAGAAATAACTTAAGCAAAAAAAGTAGAAGAAAAATCCACGCAAGGGCTTCGCTGCACAGTACCCAAATCATAAACAAAGTAGGCCTATATTTGTTATGCTTAGAATTCTTTTGTGAACAGAGGTTGGTGGTTTAAAGAAAAGGCCTACTTCATTTACGGGTCAAGTGAAAAAAAAAAGGTTTTGCAGAAGTCTTCAAATACTCAAATCATTTAAAGTCCATCACCTTCAAGGGGTGACTTCTCCACCTCCCCCCCAATGCACCCCCTAAAATCTGGAGCTGGAACTGCTATTGACAAATAGTTATATTATATATTGACAAATAGTCTCATTCCCTAGCTGAACTGAAATCGCCCCTCCTAAAATTTTATCCTGGATCCGGTACTGGGAGAGCTGATTACGATGACGTCAGCCTTAGTATCATACAAGAGGTGCATGTTCAAACAAGTCAACAATGACTTCAACCTGAGCAAAACGGAGGGTCTATCAGTGGTTAGTTACGAGTCGATGACATCACGGGTTATTTCAGATGACTCGCCCTTAGCATCAGCAAAGCAGGGGTAAGCGAATAAAATCAACATGTTCAGACATGCCAGCGATGAAATCAGCATTGGCCTTAGCTGGGGAAAAGGGAACAAAAGGACAACGACATCAGCAGAACGACTGGTTGAACTGAACAAAAATCAATTTTTTTTAAGTCTTAGCTTGGGAAAAAAAGCATAAAGTAGTGTAAGAGAAAAAGTTTTACAATGTCTTGGCGGACCCACGCAGTAGTGAAAAAAAAAGTCCATGGGGTTGCAAACACACAGCGAATTTACAATCCAATTCAGATTTGCTCTCATCACATTTGCCTAAATTTCGTACAAGAACACATTTTTTTTTACCACAAGTCTGCGTGACAAACACCATACGCAGTGCAGTAGAATATCCGTCAGAATTTTCTGTCTTATTCACTTTTGGAGAGAAGAACCAATTGAATCTGAATCAGTGATTGGATTTTACATATAACTTGAGGGCAGTTTTTAAAGATTGGACACCTGATTACAACAATGTAACAAAGTTGTATTTAGGGCTGCCAACTCTGAAACCTAGAATGTCTAAAGTGAGAGAAACAGAAACTGAGTTCGTATATAAATACTTATTCACAATCTTAACTAGGTCCTGAAGGGGAATGGATGGAGATATATGGATGGATGGAGATATATACCTCCAATATTATTTAGCGTGAACAGTTCTTATCAAGGGATCACATCCAATTAACAACCAATGTATAACAATCAATAACTGAATTGCTAACCAGACTTAGGCTATCAGCCAAGCATAGGTCCACTACTGTATAGCATACAACAGTGACAGTATATACTTATCCTAGTTAAACAGGACTCCAGTAGGTCTAGCTTCACATCTCTGCACCAACACATCAAGACCCAGGAACAACCAGTCAGGAACAACACCACCTATGAAGGCTCCTTCCCTTATATAAATTACAAACAATAACGTCAAGTGAGCCGTAAAAAAGGGGGATATATGATTGAACTTTCACTTGTTAAAATGAACACGGATAAAAATTGATGATTTTTAATTGAAATAATAAAATGTACAATTGAGAAAATTCCATCTGTTTAGGTGCTGTTGTGTTTTACGTTTTGAATATATGATTGGTAAAGCACAACAGCACCTAAACAGATGGAATTTTCTCAATTGTACATTTAATTACGTCAAATAAAAATCATCACTTTTTATCCGTGTTCATTTTAACAAGTGAAAATTCAATCATATATCCCCTTTTTTATGGCTCACTTGACGTTTTTGTTTGTAATCCGTGTGCCTTTTTTACGGCTATGGCTATGGCGTCGTGCTACAAAGGTTTATGCATGCAGTCGATTGTTGCTGGCCACTTTGAAACAATTCACCTAATCTCTGAAAGCCTGTATCTGCGAAATAAATACGCAATTCTATCGTTTTTAGCTGCCAATTTCGAGGCCGACGCAGCTGAGTTTGGTTTAAAAATATATGCGTTTAGCTGAAACACTGATTCTTTCATTTCAATTATTTCCCAGGAGCCCTGGTCCGAAACCGCACGCTCCTAAGTACAAATGCTAAAACTCAAATCAACAACTAACTCCAACTGTTACATAAAATCACCCTGCAGACAGGAAGCAACCTGTTTACGCCCGGGATAGCTTACCTACTCACCACACAAAGCATAACAAAGAACAACGAACAACAAACCACACTGCACTGCGACACTAAGAGACAGGACCCTTTAGGCAAATGCTATACTGTGACCCCCGTCGCCTTACAGAACCTAGCCAGGCACCGCAATCGCTGCAACGACTCCGCTCCAGCTGCAGCAGACAGCAGCAAATCTAGTGTCGGTATCGTACACATGAATCTTGCCAGCGAGGCACGAAGATGGGCATACAATGGGCAAACCACAATAAAATGCTCTGGTGTTATCTCCATGTGACACGCATGGCATAAGGGGGTGTCAACCCACCTAAACCGAAATTGATGTCCACGCAAAAGCGAGTGGCCCGTCTATAACCGTGATATTATCTTTGCATCCGTATAACTCAGCCTGTCCAGCACTGTCTGTATTCCACAAGTAGGCTGAACACGAAAAAAAATTCTGCCAGTCTCAGCTCTCATCCATTCATCCTGTCAGTGCTGCAGAAGCCATCGACGAATCAATGGCCGTCTGACAGTTACCGTAACAACTTGCACGACTGGGAGCGCTCCTTGAAAAACTGCATTACGGGCAAGACCATCAGCAACCTCATTCCCTATTGTTCCACTATGCCCATGGACTCATCGTAGAGCAACGGTACCACGCCTCAGAGCTACCCAGAACTTCCATCCGATCGTAAAGATCACAGGATCAGTTACAGTTAAACTGCTAAGAGCACTGCGAAGCCGCTTTACGCTAGTTAGCGAGTCTGTAACGATCGCGAATGATGGTAGCTCCAAATCCAGTGCCACACTCAACGCTACAGAGATGGCCACCATCTCACACCTTGTGCTAGACGTCGCGGCATCCTTGCTCCTTTGAAGAATTACCTTCAGAGAAGGTACATACACACCAATCCCACCTCTTTGCTCATTGAGATGGAAAGAAGCATCGCAGTATACTTTGCACTCAACAAACCAATGTTGGAAAACCTGCAGTACATTCACGCACCATACCCACGGACAGAAAGGAGAAGCTATGCCCACTTCATAACAGTGATGAGAGACGCGTAGCAGAACAGTCGTGCCCATCCCTGCAACTCCAAGAAGGCTCTGTGCTTTCTCATTGAGCTTACGATAATCGCACAGAATCTGACCAACAGGGTTTCCCTCACCCCTACTTACGTTACGCAAACACATAACCATCAGAAGCTCCTGAGCCCTGCTCTCCAGGGGCGGCTCATTGCTCTCTACCCCTAGGGCTTGCACCGGCGTAGACAGCAAACACCCTGTAACAACTCGAAGACACTCATTCACAGAGGACTGTAGTGACCGCAAGTGCCGTTTAGACATTGCCAGGAACGGAAGGTGGTAGTCTAGGCTCGCTCTGATGAAGGTCCTGTAAGTAGCAAAAGCGGACCACGAGTTGCTGTTGTCCGCCTCACTAATGTTTTGACGACAGACAATCGTGACTGCACTTTCAAACGCAGGTTAGTGACGTGAGCGTTCCACGTGAGTTCTGCATCTAAGAGCACCCCTAGATACTTGACTTGCTGTTTAGGCCGTATGTGGATGCCTCCTACAACAAGCGATGGCATTGCCTCACGTATGCCCCGCAGCTTCGTGAAAACTACTAACTCAATTTTAGCAGGCGCTAGTAGAAGACCTCTCTCCGCCAAATGCAACGTGACCAGATCGAGCGCCCGCTGTGCATGCTCAGCTAGGAGGGCCAGATCCTTGCCAACAAACCACACAGCAACATCGTCCGCATAACAGACAATGTTGGACGAAAGGCTCAGTTCTACAAGACCATCGTTGATCGCCAGAGCGAACAGGGTCGGGCTTAGGCAGCTTCCTTGCGGAAGGCCTCGCTCAGTTTGTGCTTCTGCCGACCAACAGCCATTAACTCGCGTGACAAATCTTCTCTTACCCAAGAGTGTTAAAATCGGGCTCCTGAGTCGCTGACTTACACCCATCTTCTCCATGATCACTCCTATCCACGCAATCGAAACAGTGTCGTACGCAGCCTAAAAAGACTGCTACAACAACGTCACCTCTCATCCACGCTTCTTGTATACTGGTCAAAAGAAACAGAATAGCGTCCTGCGCGTTCCTGTTAGGCGTGTAACCGAACTGCACTGGTGCGAGACAACCATAATACTCTACATGACATTCCAATCTGCGCACAAGCATTCGTTCAAACACCTTACGCAGACATAACAACAGAGCAATTGGTCGGTAGTTCAGTATGCTCGACTTATCACTACCCACTTTGTGTACAGGCACTAGAATAGTAAACATCCAAGTCTGCGGCACATCCTCTCCATCAAGAATACCTTGAAAGAGTGCTAACAGACCCTCTTTTGCTGCACACAACAACTCCTTAAGTTGAAGATATGACACACCATGAACACCAGGCGCGCTACTGCTCCTGCACCTAGCGAGTGCTGCCTCAAATTCTTGGCACTTCCACTGCGTATCACTAATCCACGAATACACAGAAGGTGAACACACTGTCGGAGGCCCACCAGCTGGTAGAGCATACACACTTGAAAACCTATCATTAAACGCATCTGCCATTTCTTCCCCTCTCAGTACTGTGCGAGAGGTGGCAACAGTGTGTGTATCATACACCCAAGTGATATTCAACTTGGCCCCATGGTGCTGCAGCTCACGCCACGCATGCGCAACAGTTTTCGCCGCATTAACACTCTTGCAAAGTCGATCACTGTATGTCATTTTCTCTCTTCGTATAATAAATTCCGACTCCTTAGCTATGGCTCGGTAAGTTAACCAGCGCTTTTCACATGGATGCCGCTTCCACTTCTAGTATGCCTTGTGCCTGTCATAAACTGCAATTCGACAGGCACGAGTCCACCATGCTGGATGTTGAGCTGACGAAACAGCATTCCTAAAAGAAGTAACACCGTGTTGGCGCAAATTTTGCATCATCCAGCCTGAAAAGTTGCCGCTATCCACTGTTGGACAGCGCCTGCTTCGCCGTAATTGTAGCGTGTCGCCATGCAAGGGCCGCAACAGAACTGGGAAGTGGTCACTGTTGCGTTGGTCATCAGACACTTCTGCCCTGAAGGAGGTAGCTAAGGATGGTGAGCACACGAAAAAATCAAGTACTGACTCTTGAATGGCACCAGCTTGCCATCTAGTGAAAGTTGGTGACCCAGAATGCAATATACTCAATGCATTCTTTTCTAATGCTGCTGCTAATCTGCGACCTCGTGCATCAATGTGCACCACCCCCCAGTCAAAGTGATGGCCATTAAAATCTCCCCCTATGATGGTGGGAGTCCCTAACTGGCGAAACCAGGAATTCCACTCACCAATTGTAGGATTGCCAGTCACATGAATAATTACTACAGTTACCCACTGCGCCAAGAGCCAAATTTTGACAGCGCACGCATCTTTCCGGGAATACTTTGGTGCATGAATACACGGAAATATGGAACGGACCACTTTATAAAAATGCCCACTTTGTGCCTAGAATGCACGAAGTCTGCATGGAATGCCGCAGCATTAAAAGCCTGCATTAAAAGTGTTGCTGGCTTCCTGCACGCCAAGAACATCAACATGATGCAAAAGCTGTTCTGCTACCACAATTCTCCCTTGCAGACCCCTTGCGTTCCAAGTTACTATTGTAACTGCCGCGAATGTTACATAGATCACTTACCACACTAGACCCGCAAACAACCCAGGCCACAGCCTTAACACTACCTCTGGTCTTCTCTCACCTACCCTAGTTGTGAGCTTTCATCAGTTGTAAGCTCAACATTCATTTCATCAGTAAACGTTGCTGGTGATAGCGTTAGGTTAGGATCATTTGCGGTTGTGAATGGAACCATCACCACATCATTTCCATGTTGAACACTGACCACACCACTTTCTGCTAACACTGGTACTGACGCACTACACTGTGCACTACACTGTGCACTATCTTCACTTCGTTCACTTTCCTGACGCACTAATGTGCAATCATCTTCGTCCTGTGCAGTTTGCACTGCACTTGTTGGACGCAACTCATCTTTGCTGGGAATTGCTACCTTCTTCAATTTCTTCTTCCTCCATGCTGACGTTTTGCAGGTGGCATCACCCACTGCCTTTCTTCATCTGTTTCTCCCTGCAAAGCACGTTGCATCTGCTGATTCTGCTGGATTTCCTCACCATCTCTCGCGCTGGCATCAGACTTGGGCGCTTTGACAACTGCTGGGGTACTTGAGTGGTGCTGAGTCAACGCACAAATAGGGCTTCCCTCTCTCATGGCACGTCGCCCCAGGGACTCCTGTTGTTGAAGCATAGATCGCCGTGCATGCTCCCCCATCGCTGCTTCACTTTGTCGCCGCCCTTCTTCATTGCGCACTTCAGCCGCTAAGTGTTCACACAGCTGCCTCGGGTCTCTCTACACCATGCACGTATTGCACGCACGGCTCGCGCACGCACGTCTGAAGTGCCCTCTCATGCCACAACGTAGACATTTTGGCGCCCGATCAGCCACAGTTACAAGCGACGGGATGCCACGTACATTCACCATGTCTGGTACATCTTCAATCGTGTAGGAATCCTTCAACCTCAACGTAATCTGACGCACCCTGTCTCACATACTACACACCCCCTAACCATACAATTTTCAAATGAATGAGCTTCATGTGTAGCTATTTTGCCGAAAGCAGTGCTGACTTCATAGGGAGTGACACCCCTCGGGAGCCAGTGAAGCTTCGCCTGGACTGTTTGTTCATGTAAGTTGTATACTTCTACTGCACTCCCATCGACTTTGATTTGCGCCTTCAGTATCTGCTGCTTCGAGTCCCGTGTCTTGAATTCCACCTCAAACGCATTGCCACCACGAAGAGTCCCGATTGCAGCAATCTCTACTGCCCCAACTACTTGTTCCACTGCTTGATACACCTGTAATGTAAGAATCGGGCGACTACTCGGGTCACACACAAGAACCACTGGGCGTGGCATTTTCACATTTGTCAGACCACCACAGTGGTATTGCTTCTTTAGCGCTTTTAAGTTCCTCGAATACACAAATCCAACCCCTTCTTCTTCTTCCCCTGCACTGCTGTTCCGCTCATCCACTCCGTTACCTCTTACTGCAGCACTAAACAGCCTGTTCACCGCTCGCAAAACATCTTCTTTCTCTGCTTCTTTACTCGCCGGGGTTTGTTTATCAGTGCATTGTTGCTCTGCTGCATCACCGCCATGTTGCCTGCTCCAACTGTTACCATCTTCACTAACTCCGTATTTCTTCACGTTTGCTTCCGTAATTCCATATTGTCGCGCTTTGCTCATAACCCGTGTAAACGTCTCTGCAGAAACTACCCCAGTGTTTACTTCACTGCTCGTTAAAATCTTCTCCCTGATAAGCTCACATAGCAAGGCGTCAACATCGCTTGCCATTTTACCGTTCAACAATCCACTTTTTAGCAAAGACATAACACGTGGACGAAGAATGAATCTGGAGTATGCTGAGTGGCATTGTTCCCTAAATAAAATGGCTAAAACAATGTAAAACAATCAAAATGATCGTTTAGGGTCCCGTAACTCAGGAATGGATGGACCAATTGAAAAAGTGGTCCCTGTAAGGTTGAAGCCCAGGGAAATTTCTGGCTCAGATCATGTTTCAGATTTAAGGTAGGTGCAGTAGTTTTTTCTTAAACCGTGTCAGCCAAAAACAAGAACAAGTGAACAGTTTTCAAATTTACGTGTGGCTCCCTACGTTTACTCTTGCACGGAATTGCATATAAGTTGGTGTAAAGTTTGGAAAAGTTGCTATATACTATCTGGCCAAGTTTGGTCGAAATATATTTAATAGAAACGGAGAAATTAATAGTTTTAGTTTTGCTGGAGAGAGGACTTCAATCATATATATACACGGCTATCGCCGTGTATGATAAGTAACGAAAAGGTTGAATCTGACAGAGTAACTGTCCTCTGGTGAGCAGTCCCAGAACTTAAACACAAAGTTATCTGTATGGCAACCTCCAAACCCAGGCTGCAAGAGTCCAAGCTAATAAGATAAGTCCAAATGAAATGATGCTTAGTGAATAATTAACTAGATGGTTCTGCATATAATTAGGTAATTAACTCATAATTAATTAATACTAATTAAGACTAATTAACATTAATTATTTCTGTTAATATTCTAATTAACCCAGTTGCGTACTCCATACTAGCCAGTGGTCTTCAAAAGAAAAATTAACCAACTCATGTCAACCCTTAATACATTTTCTCACGAATAAGAATTCAAAATGTCATCCAATATTATTCGTCCACTATCTCTAACAACCAACCAGGATAAAAAACCCCATGTGTAAAAGAACAAATTTCTTATTTTATAATTAGCCAAAAAAAAGTGGGTGGAACCTTAACCCAAGTAACATAAAGATAAGCTACACTAGCAAAATTGTCTAAAACATTACTTGTTTATACGTGAATGAAGTGTCTTTGCTGTACTCTCATTCAACAGTGTATCCTCAAATGAAAATAACCATCAGTTATCTACCAAAATAACGCCTTATATGAATCGGAATCTAAATCTGAACATTATGTCATTAACACTGATAAGCAACAATGTCTCTGAAACAAAACATGCACAGTTGACTTCTCCCATTCCTTGCATATAACTTTTCACTTCCAGTACTGAAGACGTCATCGTCGAATTGCGGAGTGTTGACTTGCAGAATCGAAGAATGCATCACTTGCAGAAATAATTGAAGCAGTCAACAGTCCAAACATCACAACTGTCACCCCATTATCCTCCTGCTCTAATATGACTAGTTAGTATCTTTATTTGCTCCTCAGTGCAGCACTGAAGTCTGAAGCGATGCATTAATTAACATTAATTAATACTGTTAATGATTTAATTAGCTCAGTTGAATACTCCATGCCAGAACATATTACTGTTTCATTTACCGTAGCTTTACCAATTTTTAACTAAATGAAAATAAAATACAATGACACAAGCTTTTTAAAATATTTCATGGACTGATCCCAGTCAATGCCTTGACAGAAGCCAGATATAATTGTAAAAATAATTTGGAGGAGGTGACAATTGTCGTGGATTTGATTTGCTTATTATGGTTATTATCACAGGAATATTATAGCTCAATTAAGACATGCATAATTATAGATTAATTTATTTTTATATATGAATAATCAAAACAAAAGCGCATGAACTAATACAATGTTTATTTGGATAGGATATTGCTCAAGAGAGCTGAAGTGTATAAATAAAGTGTAAGGGCTGGGATTGGCATGTATATTGGACAATTCGTAGAAGAGCTATCAAGAAAACATTTCAGTTTAATTAAAGAAAAGGAGTATCTTGACGTTATCTTTACGATTTCCAAGTAAACATCCCCATTTAGGTTAGATGATTGACAACAAATTAAAACAACAAAATTAGTAAAGAACAAAGCTCTCAACCATAAAGGAATTTTGTGTGTTTCACAATTCCCAAACAAGGGTTGAGTGACAGGAAATTAAGATGACCCATTTAGATAGGAGCAGAGCACTTAAAAGTAAATGAGTTCTCGTAACAAACAAAGGAATGAGTGCCAAGATAGATTGGAGATAGGGGACAAGTATAAAGATCCCTCGTTAATAGGGAGGAGGAGCTGTGTCTTCCCAGTTCGACCGTGTGCGTCTTGGCTCACCGTTGTGTTCTCGTGATCAGCTTAGCTAGGTGGACTGTGGTGCGGAGGTTGCTGGCTGATAGCCTAGGCTACCAGACTTCATCTATTATTTCAGATAAGGATTTGGGTACCCAAAGTACCCAAACCCATCAACCTATGATAAGTACCCAAACCTATCAACCCATGATTGTAATAATAAGGAGTAGTCACAACTTGGGATAATTATCTAACCATCTATCATAGTCCCCTATTAGTTATTTTAATTTCAGTTGTCCACTAAAATGCCAATCATTAGTGTATAAAGTCAGTCAGTTACACAGCAGTTCTCGTAATTTTGGTCATAGTTCATAAATTAATATTCTGACCGTATTCTGGATCAGATCGCTGTATATTAGCTAGAGTGTGGAATAAATAATCTAATAAATCATTTGCTGCTTATGAGTGTGTCTCCATATTTTAGAGCTTATTTAATTGTTGTTATCTAGTGTCATCGTGATATGGCTCGATCTTGCCTTACTGAACCCCAGATAAAATCATAACAATGGTGTCTAGAAGTGGATTAAATTTATCCTTTTAATTCTCCATAGTTTAATAAATTAAAATGGTTTGTTGTAGTATTTAATTGTGTAAATTCCGTTTAGAATTGGCACCAGGTTAATAAGGGTGTCAGAGTGATTCTGATTCTGATTCTGATATCACAGTGTGCTACGGGAGCAATTACGTGTGTGGATTATTTTTTGTGTGCATCGCCTTTATTGGGCCTCCTTTCTGCTTCTTTTGACTCTACAGACATTGTACGGCTGTATGATGGCGCTCTAATGCCAAGTGACCGGTGCGCGTCTGTGAGTCTCCTCTGCCAGT
>JAHWFP010238831.1:86465-110817 GCA_023313725.1 Lithobius niger | reverse complement strand
CCAAGCTGTCGACGCGCCATTAAGCCTCATCTCCCCCCCCCCCGATCCTTTTTGGAAACTTGGATGCTTTTTATATCAGTTTTGGTTATGTCTGGATATCACAACTTTCACAGAACTGTGAACTACAGAAGGTTACACCGTCTTATCTTCTCTTCGTCTCTTTTTTTTTCTGACGGAATTTTATGTCTATAAATTTCACATTCATAATTTTCAACTTTACCATTGCCCAACTAGCCGTTAGATGAGGCAAATACGGTTTGGTTTGTTGCAACTGACATTTCATTTGTCCTATATCTGCAATTACACATCGTTGAAACTTAAAACTCAAGCTTCACTTGGCCTTGCTGAACGTTCTAATTTCAGATAAATGGCCATGCTCGTAACAAATTCAATTTCTTAACCTTGAAAGTGTTCAGTATTGCTGAATATTATCACGACCCTTTTACTGTGCTAAGTAGTATACATATATAAAAAAAAAACAAAGCCGCATTAACTACCGTACTGTTTCAACCCCTAAGGTTTTCTTAGGACAGGGTGGAGATGGACAATTTTGCTATTTACTTTACTGTAAGTTGTAAGTTGAGGGTTATTATCAGTGAATGTAGCTACATCTGCACTGTGTAGAGTTTGATGCACGCTTTTGCTTTGGTGCATGAAAACTGAGTCGTTCGCGCAGCTCATAAGCTACAAGAAACTTAAAACAGGCACTCAAATATGAAACGAGGCGAGATGGTGTGCCACCCTCCATTCTACCCCCATTCCATTCAAGGTGGGCTGTACTTTCACATAACCATTTTTTGATGGCAAAACCTTCTATGGATAGCCGATAGCAACGATAACTCGGTCATAAGCGAAGCAGCTGCTCGAGAAGAAATAGAGGCGGCAGTGAGGAGGACCTACTGCATTGCCCCCACCGGCAGGCAGGCAGCACTTTGCAATGCAAATCGGCGGGTGACAGTGCTGCACGCGCAACGAGCCTTTTATGAGTAATTTCCAGAGCGCGATTCGACCAATCAAACCTGTCACACGAAACTGATAACACTAGCCTGGCAACTTTCCCCCAGTGGGCCAGCTCAGGAAATATGCATTTTGGTCCGTAAATCAACCGTTGTGAAATGGTTTCACAACCCCTCTAGCTCCAAATATAGAAGGAGGAAAGGGTCCTGGCAAATCAAAGGCAAAAAGAGAAAAGGAAGGTGCACCAAAAAGGAAAAAAAAAAAAAAAAACACGAAAAAGAAGAACCGACCAGGAAAATCGGTTGGAGAAGGGAATTGGAGAAAGGAGTACAAAATGGCTCCTCTATGATGGAGTCATTAGCATTCATTCCACTTCAACCAAATGGGCGCACAAGAGAGCGAAGATTGTTTCTGCGAGCATACGAGAAGACAGAGGAGCTCGTCTCAGCAGCCTGCCATCGGAGACAGACACGCCTTGCTATCGTCAGCACAACTCGACGAAGATGACAACGACGTCGCTTTAGCATTCATTCAGGAGGTCGTTTCGTCGAAGCCTCCTCCGCAAAAATATCTCAGTCAAATTGAGACGTCATATACGCGGACAACGGCCCGAAACGAGTGGCACAAGTAAGAATCGATGGAAACAAAGGCATCGTCAAAAGAGAATATCTTCCTTCAGTCAGACGTTATGCGAGAATCAACATTCGACCCAAAAGATTAAATAGCTTTCCCTTGCATTAGCTAAGATGTAAGGTATGAGTAGACTAAACTTGCACAGCCAGCTAAGTGAATTACAGTTCAGTGTTCTAGCACCCCCCCCCCCCCCCCCTTCAATCGTTGATTCCTATGGTCACATCAACCGTAAGTGTCAAGATCAACCGTAAGTGTTAAGAACTTGAAACTAATGAAAAAAAACAAAAACTTGTGACAAATTTGTATTATGCAGGAGAAAGATCAACGCCTAAGCACACTGGTACCAATACCGAAAAGAAGCAATATAGAAACCTCGTAGAACCTAACATTTACTGCATTACCATAATTTGAAAAAGTGGCTCCAAAGTTCACTTGTACTTTACATACAAACCAAATGAGGATAACTCATACAGGCAGAAAAATCACAAAGCACCCAAAGTTACACTTAAGTGTCTTCCCTCCCCCTCCCAACAACAACAAAAACTGGTGACAACAGCCAACGGTTTTGAAGGGACAGTCAGTCGTCAGGCTGTCAAAATAGTAAGTAGTAATTTCAAATCTGTTCACGTTATCCCACTCGAGTAAAAAATCAGGAGTACTAAACACTTTGCTGCTTTTAATTTACGATTTGCAGCAGAGTGTTTACATTATTAGTGCAAAAAAAGCGCACTGAAGATAAAACTGTACAAATTTCTTCTTAACGTTCAAGCCACAAAAGAATCTTTCCAGAAACAATAAATTTGATAACTACAACTTCTACTAACTGAAGATCCTTACAATAATGCTGGATCCAGCTGAGCAGTTAAGAAACAAAAAGGCCGAACAATCACTTCCCCCTCCTCACGCCCGAATTGCAAGGGACTCTTCCATTTTACCAGCATGGCAAGTGCAGCCGGGAGGGAGCGGTCGATCAACTCACATACAGCTCACACGATGTACGAGGCACGGGAGCGAAAAATGTCGGGAAAAGTGTCGGGAAAATCTGAAAAACTGAAAAGTGTCGTGTAAACTTAGTTCATGACCGGCCCCGTGCATATCACGGGCTTCATCTAGTATTAACCATAAGTCTGTCAAGACAAAATCGAAAACATGTTCTGAAAACAGCATTTTTTTTTTACCACTCAGGATCCTGTGCTTAACAATTAAGAAAAGCCTTCATGAAAAAACGTGGGCAGCTTAGTTATTTATGAACGCAAAAGAGAGGACGGGTGGGAAATGGCATGTAAAATAACCTGAATTAAGGCAGATCCCAACTTTACTAAATGAGTTAGTACAATAAATACATTCTTCACAAGTGGTGAAGAACATCTTTTCATCCTAGTGGCTTCGACGGCCAGACAACATTGACGTGACACGCTCCTGAAGCAAATGAACCAACGTGTTATTACTATAACAACGCTTATCAAACCTCCATATCTCCACATGCAGGGGGAGAAAGTGGCCGTGGCCGAGCAGCATGCATAATTCATAACGGCTAGGTCACAGGGGTCAGGGCTGGGAACAACTCAAGTCGGCTGGCTTGAGCATCGGCCCTTTCACTGGACGTGACCGAGAAAAGACATGGGGAGAGAGATCGGACGCCAATTAACGTTTGGTGGCATCCCTAGCCTACATTCCCACACCTTGGCGTGCAACATGGGAATCATCTTTTGACAAGCATCAGAGTAACAATGCCCTAGGCTTGATATAAATACCAACCCACAACCAAGTTATGCCCCAGTCAAGAATGCATTCCTATCTACCGTGACACATCAATACGAAACGTAGAGACGATCGTGAGAACTTCTAAGTGAATTTTTAGGTGAGGTCCTCTATAATTACTCGTAGCAGGGATGAGAGTCACTCTGAAGAAAAACTACCGAGTTTGTAAGATGGTTGTATGTTTTAATGTATTTTACATCGTTTCCAAACCTCGAAAACGAGGAAATTGGCTGGAAGGATGAAGAATATCATCCCTTAGTTGCTGCAAAGAAGGAAGGAAGGATATGAAGGAAAGACGCATAAATGCATTGGTTATTTGTGCCCATACTTAGGCCAATTCTGTGGTATTTGGCCACCAATAAGCAACACAGCTGAAGAGCTACGACAAACGACCTGTAGAAAAACTTGACGAGGTGGACCAAAACGGGTGACAACCACGCTATAATGAGTCACAGAAAAACGGATCAAAGTTTCCCCGCTTCTTAAACAGTAGAGAGACGGTGAGTTCCGTTCTAAAAGCGAGTAAGATGCAAATGTAGTCTGCACGACTGACAACTTGAAAATACTAAAAAAATTACCCACTATATAATCAAGAGGAAAAAAAGAAAACCTTTCCATTTCACCGAAGTGATTTACCGAAGCTTCCTAAACAGTAAAGAGACGGTGAGTTCCGTTCTAAAAGCGGGTAAGATGCAAATGTAGTCTGCACGACTGACAACTTGTAAGTTGTCAGTCGTGCAGACTGCTAAACAAAGTGTGATTTCACCAAATACGAACTTTTAAAACTTAATGACATACAAATAATTTCACTGCGCATAGGAGAGTCAGCTGCAAATAACAGAAGGGCTAAAAATGAGGAACACGGTTTTACGTCGCTTGTAACTCCTGAGGTTACCCACGACTGAATGGGACAATTTTGAAGCTCTTAGGACATTTTAAGAAATTCTTACATGCCGTTTTTAGAGCACAAACTCGTCCCCTGTGTATGCACAGTCGTTGGTAATGTGACTGGAAATAAATCGTAACTAACTGAATACATCAACCAACTCTGCTTTCAACGGTCACCTAGCTTCCCTGTAAAGGTTAATAAGAATGGGAAGTGTAAAACGAAAATCAAACTGTATAGTGTATAGTTAGGATGGTAAGCCTTCGTTCTACCCTGATTAATCCATCAGGATTTTAAGTTAGATCTGAAATTCTTTCCGTGGTTATCAAAACATACAAAGGTATCCATGGCATCAGAATGATTTTTAGAAAGAAGATTATTCAAAAAAAGAATCGAATAGTTTAATTTTCAGTACATGCCAAAACCTGGCACAAAGTAACCTTACAAACCACCCTCCGCCCTCCCCCCCTCCAAAAATAAGTCCAAAACAAATAAGCATGCCAACTCCTAACACAGGCCAAATAAAACAATTGCCCAAACCTAACAATTTATTGAAAAATAAGAATGGAATTTTGAATGAAATCACGAGACAAGGCAGCAAAAGTTTTCTTAGCAATTTTATCACACTATACAGTATGATTGTTTTTTGTTAGCGCAGCCTGATCAACGCACAGTACCGCATATAACACCACCAAACAAAACAGAACAAACAAACCCCACTAATTCGCATAAGCCAGTTGAAAATACTAACAAAATACCCACTATATAATCAAGAGGAAAAAAAGAAAACCTTTCCATTTCACCGAAGCGATTTACAGAAAGATGAACGTCTTGCCGGCTGCCTACAAATCGGCCATCTCCTTCGTGTTAATGGAAGGCGAGGGCAAAAAAGAAAACAGTAAATGGAAACACCTTTTCAGAAATAATAAAAACTAATGTCATTCCTTCTTGACGCAAACTCCGTAGATGCCTGCCGACCGAGTCGAGTCTTGTGACGCGTTGTCTTGCATTTTGATAAGGCTTTGTACGCTTGGCTTTACTAACTTATACAGCGTGGGGTGGGTGGTCAGTGTAGGGGTCGGCAGGGGGGACCCGCACACACACTGTCCGGTCAACCACCAATGCATGACCAATGAGCGGCCAGGCGCAAATGAAGCCAATTACAGCTCGGCCCAGCCTGCAGTCTGCTTTACGACATCGACGAAAGCCAAACAAAAGCTCTTTTCACGCAATTGCAAAAAAAAAAATAAATAAAAGGAAAATCTGAAAAGGAAAATAAAAAAAGGCCCTAGTCTGTAGGAAAGACTGGCATACGAATCACGAAGCCCTACGGGAGGTGGAAAGTGGATGGAATAAAAAAAAGCTTGTCTCACTCCACCTGGATGAACCAAAGGTGCCGTACGCACAGCACGCATGCGCCATCGCCCACTCAAGGCAGCGACTAGCACTTCATCAAAACATAGCATGAAATTAGTTTCGTTTCAGCCTTTACACACCGAAAAGAAACCAACCACAAACAGGAATCAACAATTAAGTATAGCTCTTGGTCTCTTTGTGTACAGCAGTTCAGTGATGTTGCGGCCGATTTGTTGCCACAAATGTAGTGGAACAGAAGGGACAGTTTAAGCAATAGAATATATTATCATTCGTTGTTCTAACCATGAAAATATCATTTTGGGTTTTCAAACCTTAGTAGAGGACTGCATTATCAAGACCTAACCCCAGAAGCAGAATTTTCTGACACTGTCTGCGACACCAATTATCGGGAAAAATTTATTTGCAGCTAATCTGGGTTTTTTCCGTATGGTTACCACATATTTATTGGTTTTTACTAAATAACTTTTCACTGCTTTATCCTATTGATCTGGCTCTTTCACCAACGGAAAAGTCTCGTCGAGACGATTAAAATGGTGTATTAGAATGTCCAAATCGGGCAAAAATTGACGAAGCGGCAGAAATTTGGTCAAAATGGCACTTTGTCTGCGACTGTGCCAGATTATCTATAACATTGTCGCACGTTGCACCCCTTTCTGCTTTCGGGGACGTAACTAAGATTTTCCGTTGCTAAACGTAGTGATAATCAAACGTATAGGCTACTGTAATGTATCTCCCAATTATCAATTTCGCATTATCAACTCTACACAGCCGGTTTTCAATACAGGATAAGGCCCTTGGCTCGTTTTTCAGGAGGTGCTAAAAAAGCCACTACCCAGTAGTGTGGCAAAAGTCAATAAATCACTTTCTTCCACAAGCTTTTAAGAGTTAACGTCACATTTTGTAATTAACTGCCCAGCCTGCACGCTGCTCATTATTCAACATTTTCACCATTTGACTGTCCGGCACCGGTCTCACACACTCGGCTCACAATTACGTAGTACAAAGCGGAAACTGAGCGTATAATACTCGAGTTAACTATTTAAATTCTGCCAACAAAAAAATAAAATGAAAAATAAAAAAAACAAGCTAAACCAAAAATGTTTAGAGTAATGCTTCCACTTAGGCTACGGGGAATTTTTAGGGAAAAAATGCTCTTCAAAGGAAAAAAATATTAAACGGGAGAAAAAGGGAAAAAATGGGGTAATTCTGTGTTTTATTTGAGAGTTGCAATTTTCTCTAGTGACCACGATCTTCTCTTCATCCAGACCAACAATTTCAAAACTCTCAACCCCAATTTACATTTTTATTTAGTGTTTATTTTTCGTCCGTTGGCCGGTTTAATAAGGCTAAAATCACGAAAATTATGGGATTACTAATTTTTACAGGTCCACCCATGTACACCACTTCTGTCAGGAACGGCAGACGGAGGACTAGTTCTAATAACATCAGTAGCCATTAAATTTTATTTTCAATTTGCATCAAGGTGGTGCTCCTGTATCATTAAAAGGGCTTTATTTTTTTTTTAAATTAGGAAATGTTAAAATTTAGTGGTGGAATGAAAGGAAATTAAATAAAGGAAGTAAGTATAAAAAAAAAAATGTAAATTCTTTTTGCACAGGGAAGAAAAAGGGAAAGTTTTGTCTTTACTCGTGGAGATTCTGTAAGTGCGAAGTGGAAACACTGGTTTAGGGTAATGCTAAGTATAGAAAACAAAATAATGCGAAACAAGAAGTTGAGGCTCGATCGAGTTTTTAGTAACTTGGCGCAAGCTTGAAAACTTAGTTTTGCGCTGGCTAGAAGCTTAAAACAAACGTCTGAAACTTTTAAGCTTCACGGAGTTTTTGATACCCAAAAACTAAGCTTGAAATTGTTCAGCCATTCCAATGGCACCAGTTTACTATACGTACATTACTTTGCTTCGCAACAAATAAAAACTCCCAATAGTTTACTTTCCACACGTATGTGCATTAATTTACACAAACGGAGGACTCCTAAACCAACAAAGTGCATCCAATCAGCGAGCTGAATGCACAAAACAAAAGACGGACGAATTGGTTTTCAACTTTCTCCGAAAGCACCCAATATCTTCCAAAAAGCCGTTCAAAATGGTTCGCTTCCGAACTCAATATTGCGTATGTATACGCATTTCCTTGCATTAGCCCTCATCTCCGAAAAGCGAATAAGGAAAGGAAGCAACCGTACAGTTTTGTTCTTTTCGTCCCGCTACACGCTTGGGAATTCGCGCCATCTTCTCCAACTCAATCTCCCGCCGAAGACACGACTTTGTAAAGCCTTTTTTTTTTTCTTTCCACAGAAGAGAAGGTGTAAAGCGGCGGACAACAATTTCCATTTCATTTCCAAAACGGGGAGAAAAATGGCGGGGAAATGAAGCTTGGACGAGTAAATCCCTCTTCTGTGTCGTCCAACTTACTAGCAGCGACCAACGGCGACGAATTTCATTAGCGTTTGCCAACCTTCCAGACAGGCGTCGCTGCTAGCTTTCTCTCGTCTCGCGTGCGACATCACGTGGGTTGCGAGATTAAGAAGAAGCTCTTGGGCGCGAATATGAACCAAGTCGCCATTCTTTCGTCTTCCAGCGAAAGATGAAATCGACCTGACGTCTTTTACACATCCAGCTTGTGTTGCACAGGATATCGTTACTATAAGAGGAACGGGTTCAAGAAGGCTAGTTTAGTTCTGTAGTACGAAAAAATAATGGCAAACTGTGTGATATGACTAGGAAACGTTTGCACAAAATCCGTTCAGTTGATAGATATGGTCATCTCACTGTTTTATGGTATAAGCGCAAATGGTGTTATAGGCATTCTTTTGTTTAGGCCATTGATAAAATAATTTAGAAGAGCAGCAACATTTCGATTCTTTTTGTTTTGGAAGGTACATAATGTCGCAAGTGTACCTTGCAGGTAGCCCTATTTTAGTCTACATTTTTAACAAAGCAAAAACAAATCCTCCATGATTGTCAGACACTGGGCAGCAGTTAAGATGCATAGGTTAGCATTAGCATCTCAATATTTCTTACTGAGCTATGAACTATGAATCTAAAATAAAAGCCTATGTGAACAGCGTTTTGGAAAATGAGAATAGGCAGTTATTCAGCCATCATGTAGGCAAATAAAGTTTACACACTGAGGGTCATGTCTTACACCGGGTGGATTCTGAATGAGTGCCAGACTTTCAAACAATGTTCTGATCTGATAAAATGCCAATATCCCCACGGCTTCTGCCGTATATGAAAAATCTTCCGTAACCTGGTTACGTGGTTACCGGGACGGTCAAGGGACAAAGTGGGACATTAAAATGGTAACTACTGTATGAAGCTGGGACGCTTTGGGCAGGCTACCGGGACGCTTCAGTTTGGTTACCGGGACGCCTCAGGTTGGTTACAGGGACGCCATGGAACATTTTCCATACACGGCTTCTGCAATATTTCAAGGTTTAACGTCAATTTCATACAGCAAGAATTTGAATTGAGCAGAAACGTCCAAATTTCTCTATACAGAAACTCGTAACAAAATATCACCTTTCATCCACAATTCTGGCTTTTTCTTAAATTCATCTCTAATCAGCAATGTCGCTCTTCCTGTTCTGTGATCCTTTCATTTTGTTCTTAAGCCTATTATTAAACTACCCATCCGAACTGCCTTCTTTACACGAACCTTAACATGAGGCTCGTTCGTCCTCACTTGGCTCGTAAGTAGACTTTTAGCTTCAGGCCCATCTTTGGACGTCCAGCTCTTCATATGTTCTGGCTAGTTAAGGAAAAATATTTGATTTGAGGATACAGTTTACTAACGATGAATTATCATCCTCCACATCCGTTTATGAACTTAACTTACAGACAATGCAAGCTCTAGCGCGACACTAATGAATTTAACCTTAAATCCAGAGGCATGAGTGACCACTTAAAAGAACACATTCCTACTTTGAAGATTGCCTACTTTACAATGTTACGGGTAGAGTTGCTAGATGCCCAGACATGTCTGGATTTCTCCAGACCTTTTAACAGTGTCCCAGACATCCAAACTTTTGCTTAAAATTGCCTAAAATCTCCACACTTTTAACTGAGCTTCAATTATTTGTACGTATGAAAAATATAGGTTTGAATATTGCTAACTATTGTGTACGCCAGTGACGTTTTTTTGCATCTGCGCAGACTGCACTGCTGGTAATTGTTGGGGTGTGTGATTAGCGGCACCATGGCACACCAGAATCGGACATTCTCCTGCTACTTACAATAACACTACGCGACATTAGCGATGCCAATACCAGATGTTGCTGCCTGTCAGCATCCGTTTAAACATTTCTTTTAAAGCTAAAAAACGAAAGATTTTTATTTATTTGGTTTCACACAAAAAAAGGCCCGTCTTCAAATTTTAGTGATTTATACCATCAAAATTGTGAAATTAGCGTATTAGTGAGAATCTCCAGACTTTTTGGGGTTGTTTTCATATCTGGCAATACTGGTTACGGGAACCTGATATATGAACTTAACTTACAGACAATGCAAGCTGTAGCACGACACTAATGAATTTAACCTTAAATCCAGGGGCATGTGAGCCCACTTAAAAGAACAAATTCCTACTTTAAAGATTGCCTACTTTACAATGTTACGGGAACTTGAAAAACTTTCGGATTCAAACCACAACTCTTCACAAAATCCTCTCTGTAGTCTTTCATTCCACTTTTTAAACCCACAAGTATTGCTCGGTGCTCAAATCCAAAACGTGGATGAGGGTGGATTTCGAGGCGAAGAAATGATAACCTTGTGGGAGTTTTAGTGCAAACTCAGAATCAACGCTTTATGGCGCGTTCGAGGGTTGCAAGAGGCAGTTTTCTGGCTCGACACCAGCACCCTCGGTTTCATTAGTTGGGTTCTTCGTCGCTGGGATCCAATAACTCAGCAGTCCCGAGATTTTCTCCTAGACAGCTGGGAGATTAAGAAACGAAGACTCTTCTTGAGGATTAAGGCGAAAGAGATTGGGGGAAAGCACCAAGGATTGCCTCATGTCATAATGTGTATTCATCCCAGTCAAGAGTGTAATCCCCCCACTGGATGTACAAAGTGCTACAATGTGAAATGAAACACTCCATATAAATAAATAACCTCCAGGAACGCAGCTCCAAACAAAGAATAAGGGAAGAAGATTGTAAGAAGCAAGAAAACAGGATAACAGAATATGCCCAAGAAAAAATGTTGTTTAAAGTATTTTGTTTTTTTGATTATCACTACAACTTTTGATAAAAATACTGGAGTTCGGTTTTCAGAACATTGCCATCTCTCAGTATAAAGCTAATTTGAACAATCAATAACGTCTAAGAACGCAGTTCCGAACAGAAAATAAGGGAAGAAGATAGGAAAATAGGATAACAGTATATATGTGTGATTAGCGGCGCCATGGCACACCAGAATCGGATATTCTCCTGCTACTTACAATAACGCTACGCGACATTAGCGATGCCAATACCCAAGGAGAAATATTATTAAATTTTTGCTTTAGTTGATTATCACTACTGTACATCTTTTGATAAAAATGTTGCTGGAGTTCGGTTTTGTGAACATTGCCACCTCTCAGTATAAAGCTAATTGGAACAATCATGAGTTCTACAAACATAATATAGCGTTGGTAGTGTCGATGTTAAAGTAACTCTTTAAACAAAATAACTCTTTTCGATAACAATATTCATTTAACAATAACCCACTTCATGTTCTAGCTAAACCATCAACATTAACATTCCCATCACAAAGCAAGATTGAAATCGATTTTACAGGAGATCATCATTCTCAACTCCTCTCCACCATCGTCTCTTTAAGCATAAACGTCACACGCAGAAGATCTTCAAACGCACCCACATGGGGTCATCGCATTGCAAACTTCAGGAAAACGATAGCGATGAGGGACTTGGGATAGCGATATCACTCACTGGGATGATGATGATGACTGGTAAAGAGTAAAAGAAAAATCTCCAAAGCTCCAAAATATCCAAGGGGTTACAACAAGGCAATGACAGAGACCAGCTCTTCTACAGCCACAAGTTACAATTTCTGCTGCATTAGTCAGCATCCATTGGTCGTGCAATGTAAAGGACCTTTTCTTCAGAATACTGAAACGGACCAGAACGCGTCGTCAATGATTTCTGCACTTCACAGCACTTGAGGAAGAAAAGGTTATTACAAAATTGTGACGCAACCCATTTATCAACCAAACGGCTACACCAGCACCCAATACACCCACATCTGAAGGGTTTCTATGCCATGAAGACAAGTACCCTGTGCGAAAGACAATGAGACAATTGGGAATGTGAATGAGCGGACAGCCGCTGAGGAGAGAAATGACGTGAGGGGTGGGAGTTAGGGGGAAAGGGCATTATCGTTCCCGCCGTGCTGACATCCTCCCTGCATGGTATGATTGAGCGAGCCCGAAGACATCTTGGGGGACACGTGAGCTTCCCATTGCAGCAATGCTGTATATGCTGTGAAAATTTTCTCATCACGTTCATGTCTTTGGGAAAAGAGAAAGCCAGCAAGCCACCAGAAATATGAGATGAACGCCACCATGTTCCATTGCCAAACGAGACCCATTCGTCTTCGAGTCTCATATTCTCCGGCTGCAAAGCCTCAAAACGAAATGGACGTGCCATATCACGCAGGAAAACGAACTGTCGAATTGGAAAGTGGGCGTGTGCGCACGAGGTTTTAACGCCCACGAGGCACTTCACTTGTGTGGGTTTATACGCCCTTAAAAGCAATGCTCTTCTCTTATACGCACGGCTTCAAAATTGCGTAAAACAATTGAATAGGGGAAACGGTTTTATTTTTAAAACTTGCCTTCACCAATTTTGAACCAATTTTTCACCAATTTTGAACCAAAATTCCAAGTGGTTGATGCGAAGTAACTGTCTGACAAATTGACAAATTTACGACACGTACAGCTTATTAATACACAACGTATGAAGAACTCTCGTGAATGCATTTACTTTTCCGGGAAAAGCAAAAAAAAACTTTCCGGCAGAGTACGATTAATTTATGTAAAGGTTGGATACTATTATTAATGAAAAAACCAAGCAGTGCTACAAAATAAAATGACGAAAAACGTTTCGAAAATAATCAATTTTTGTCATCAGGTTTATGACAATTTTAAAATTTTAAAACATGGCAAGGCCACTAAGTCATCACATGTTAAAAGCATAACACAATAATTTTAAAAGAATAAAAATCTGAAAACCACCATTTCTCCTCTCAAAAGAGCCAGAAAACTGTGGTCGAAATGCATAACTAGACCTGCTCCTTGGAAATTCAAGTTACAAGTCCTCTGGAATATTTTCGCTACACTTGCTACGGTCTATGACAGTAGTAAAATTACCTTCTATCAGATGGTACCACATACCACACGAATTAGGTCTATATGAGTGTGGTTCAATTTTTTTTTATTTGGATTGGCGAGTAATTCCCACCAACCTGGAAAACCGAAGAACACAGGGAATTTAAACCACATTTCAAACTCACGGAAAGAATCAGGGAATTTACTGATTTTTCACAAAAAAACCTAGAAAACTCAGGGAAGAAAAGGAAAGTCGCACTTTTAGACGTAGGCCTAAGTCCATAAACACATTCTGTTAAGACAATGCGGTGAAAAATGTAGTCCTTATACTTCTATATACTGAACCGCGAAAGTTCATTAAAACGGGCTCTTCTTTTGAAGTCTGTCACTCCAAACAATTAAAACTATTAAAATGTGTAAAAATAATTGTCCTTCCTAAAATTACGGTAAATATCCTGGAATTTAACCTCAACTACTATGGAAAACCTGGAAAACTCAGGGAAATTATTTCACTGTTTTGGTGGGAACCCTGAACAACTCTCAGTATAGCATCCGAAATAAGCAGTTTAAGAGTAGATACAAAATGTATTCATAGTTTAACAATGATTTGTGACCAAATATACACGTCATTGAAAGGTATCTAAAAACTTGACAAAGGCGATTTACATAAAAGCTTCTACATTCCTCCATCTAATAAGTTAATTAAAGCAACAACGTGCCAAGCGCAAAGAACTGGTATCAAGAGACCGGAACAGGTGCCAAGTTAACAAATACTGCCAACAAACACGAAAGACATTTAAAGGAAAAACTAAGATCGATAGTCTAAGTAGCAATGACTAAAAGGACATACCTTCTCACTAAGTTTCAGCATCCTGCTCGAATTAGCGTTTGGAACGTTTATTTATGTTGGAGTGAATGCAGCAATCCCGTTTCTTGCGAGGGGAAAAATTGGAAAATGAATGCCTTCGCAACATTTACACACGTCTGAGTTAATGTTGCAAAACCGAGCCATACAGGAAAGCCAACCGGGAGGAATATACCTTTGAGTGAGAAACGGTTTTGCTACACTCAGTGTACCGTAACCTATGTAAATGTTGCAATGCAACAGCTATTTCGCGCAGGATGCTCGAATATATTGCGAAGGTATGTCTCTTTTAATCTTTGAACTAATACTTGATGGTCTTAATTAAGTGAATGTTTTGGTCTGTTATAGCACTTCTTTGAAAGGCCGAACCATTCTCAACTTCGTAATCCTTTTGCCATGGTTGTGATTTTGATATGAATATTTTACCTTTAAGACGCTGGTCATAAAACTTTGTCAACGATCATTCAGGAAAGCCAAGTCATCCAACCGTGTGATGAAAAAGATGACCATTAACTTTCCTCTGTCGTGAAGAGCAAGTTCAACGAATTAAAGTCAGGGCTGGAGGGAGCAAAATAATTATGCAGCCGATGACACGGAAGGACGCCAAGCCTGGCAATGAACACGCCAGCAAAGACGTCTTTGAACTTCCAGTTTTTCATTTACCCTGCCCATCGCTTCACTAACATTCAAGCCCTCAAACAGTGTATAAAGTAAAGTAGTTGCATCAGCACCCTTTTTTTCTTAAGGCCGGCCCAAATTTTCGGATGCTCCCACTTAATCTTGCCGTCATCGAGTTAAGGCTTGATTAATGATCGCATAAATCATGGGCCCAACCGATAATTCCGAGCGGCCCAAGATAGGCAAACAAGCAGAGCGCCAGCCGCTATCACCGGAGCAAACCATTCGGGGTTCGTGGAAGAAGTCTCATATTATGGTTTGGCTGCTGTCAAGAGCGCCGTAGAAAAGCAGCTGGTTGCACTCACAGGCCGCCGCTATCGCTGCAATCGCCATCTCAGCACCATCGGCGAAGGAGCCTTCATCACCAAAAGTTATAGACTATCATCAACACGAGTCTGGGCTGGCAATGCCAAACCCTGTTGCTCGAGGAGGAGGACTTAAAAGGAATTGGTGCAGCGATGGTCTGATTACTCGATTGTTCGACTACCATAATATTTAAGACTTCCACCGAGCGACTTACCATCTCGCGTTGAACTTAATTTACGTTCTCATCACTGATTACGAGACGGAAAGCCAAAAGGGCTCTGTTAATCGTAATTAAGTGCAGATACCCTTCGGACTGAAATATCTGAGCAGAGAACTGAACCCACGACCTTTGAAATCACAAGCTTACACGTCTTACAGCTTAGTCGTACCAACACGTCCGTGTCACAAGCCTAAAAGGCAACATAAACGGGTCTGTATAAGCATTTTATTTAATTCGCGACACTGACAACAACAGTTTCCTGTTTATGAAGTGACCAGGCATGGAAATGTATGTTCCGTCCATAAACGTCTTTAAAAAGTGTATATGAAAATCGAAATGCCTCTTAATCTCCGCATCACCTTGAAACAGTACCGTTACATCAGCAGTTTAGGAAATTTGATTTACAATTTATTACAGAAATTTGAAAACCCTATATAGTTAAAACTATAGCAAAAGAGTGTCGGGCTACTGTAGTTAAAAATTGCTGTAAAATACACCTTGGGACCAACCTTTATTTTTGTTTTCTTAAATTCTAAATAGAACAAAAAAAGCAAGGTTGAAGAATCACAATAAGACTGGCAATGTCCCAATGAACAAAAGAATATCCAAATACAAAGACGAAAAAAGAACAAAAAAAACCTATTGACCATTTTGTTAAGCAACGAGATGGACATGCCCTATCAAAACGCCATATTGCATATAGAACCAAATTAAACGCATTCATTGTCTTATATTTTATTCGATTTAACGAAGCTGCATTTCATGGACTTTCTCCTCCTCCCCCTCCCCCCACCGCCTCCACAAAAAGAAAAAATCCGTACGTTATCTTACTTTGTGAGTAGACGTCAAAAGAAGTAAAAGGTACCCTCTGACAAGGCATTAACTCACTAATACCTTCAAACCCACACATTTTTGATTTTCTGAGCTATAATTTGCTTCTTGTTCACAAAAACGACATATATATAAAAGGTTAAACAATAAATAAAAAATGGGACCAGCCCCACACACAAGTCATCAGGGAGCGGCCATGTTGGAATTCTCATTCCCTGACAACTTTTGTGTGGGACTGGTCCCATTTTTGATGTTTTAACCTTTTATATATATCATTTATGTGAACAAAAAGCAAATTATAGCTACGAAAATAAAATTTGTGTGGGTAAAGTTCGTGCCTTGTCAGATGGCACCTTTTACTTATTTCAAAAAAAAAATCTCCTGCGTCGATTAACACCAACATTAGCACCACCTTCAGGTCTGGCAACACCACATTACCAGTTATTCAAGCTCTCAACCACGCATAATGCAGTGTAAAGCTAAAGGTAAAAAGAAGATGGCGTGTGTAAAGTCGATGATGAGCAAGTCTTCTTGGTTATGAGCGTCGGTCTCCTTTTATCTCACGGCAATCGAGTCAAGATGCGATCAAGACATTCAACGACCCAAGACGACGATGACAATGAAAAAAAATATTTTTTCTCAGTCCAACCAGCACATTAATTGCATAGAAGACGCAGACAACAACGAACGGTCTGGAAAGTTCTTCATTTGGCTTGATGACATTTGATCGTATAGCAAAGCCCTGTGACGACCGCGCACGGAGGATTCTTGGAGTCTCTCAGCTATAGTTCAACTGCTCCACTAAAGTTATAGCAGTTGACTGTGAATTGCCTCTTGATTGCATTACCATTAAGTCGATGACTGATTACAAGGGGGAGGAAGAATGAAGAAAAGAAACGGAGGGAGGAAAAGAAAAAAAAAACAAATTCACGGGGAGGAGAGAGAGGAAACGGAAGAAAGGGAAGATTAAAGACCTTGCTCAGCTTGACGAGCAAGAAACGATGAATCCAGGGACTACACCCTCCTCTCCGCCTTTTCCAATGAAAAAAAAATATTGGATCTGAGAGCAACCAAGTCAATGGCCACTGACAAACATATTAAGACATTACATTTGGATGAAAAAACAATACAGCGGGGAAAAAAAACCATTAAAATGAAAAGGCCATAATTGAACGCAGATTACGCAACCCTAAACCTAAAATTACGACTTTAACACGTGATTAAGAATCACGTCATTCCAAACTCTGGACCTTCAGATTTTTTTTTAAAACCACAAAGAAAAATAAGGCTCTCGTTGAAAAGGCTGTGAAGGGTTGGGCAAGTACTACAACTCAAAAGAGACATCATCTGGTAGGCTATAAACAATTTTACTTCTTTTTTTTTTTAGTAGAATGCCAGTTACCGTATAACAGTTACAGTTGCCAGGCAAAATAAAAGAATGATATTTTGACAAAAACTCGGGTCACTCGAATGCGTTTTTAGTCCTTCGTGTCGATAAAACTCCCATTTTTCAAAGCTAAATACCACCTATCAACAGTCGAGAATTGATGGCTTGCTGCAAGCTACGTGATACATAACAGGCGATATATATCATCGTAGGCATCACATACATTTCTTGATATTTACCACGATATTTATATTCTGAGTATTATTTTTTGTGTCTTTCCAAGAGAATAATCACAACCGTAAAATGGTGAACATAAAGTATTTTTGGTCTGAAATAACGAACTAAATTACATTAATTTTATTCAGTAGCGTGCACAGCCACAGACATCCGCGAGGGCAGGTGCACCATTCAGTACTGAAGCTTTATTTTTCTGGCGACTTTTTTTTTGCTTTGTCACTCACTTTTATTTTTTTTACTATTTTTGACTCCTTTCTTGGGCTTCCTAGATTTCTTTTTGCCCTTTTTAGGTCTCTAGGTCCTTTCTCCTCGCTGCGACCAGCATTTTTTAGCGTAAAAAAAGCAAAATATGGCATGTTTTTTCTTCAGAAAGGGCTAAAAAGGGCATTTTTTTCCAAAAAGGACAGGGGCAATGCCCTCCCCCTTCCCTCCTGTCCACGCCAATGCATTTATTTCCTGTAATAAGGCAGGGAATTGACCACGTCACTACTCAGTAAGTTGGAACTGAAGAGAAAATAAACGCTAAGTATTTAGAAATTGAACTCATTACCCAGCATTTGTCTTAACAAAACTAAAATAGTAATCATAGGTATCAAAACAACCTTTTTCATAACTTTAAATATTAACTGCTTTATTTGGTTGATGAAATAGTATAATAGTATACGAACAAAGACGTAACGATTAAAAATGGCGACCCAGTAGAGTGCACATAAAATAAACTTTTTGCGACGTTTCGAAACACTCCCCGCTTCGTTATCAAGCAATAAAAGTACAACTAAGAAGGCAAAGTCAACTAAACACTTTAAAAAGACGTAAAAACTCAAAGCAAAATAATAAAAATAAGAAACAAAATGGACCTAAGGCAGCTTAGAAACTGTTAAAAGGGAATCTGAACTCATGCGCCTGCCAGTGCACTTTTATTGCTTGATAACGAAGCAGGGATTGTTCCGAAACGTCCCAAATTGTTTATTTTATATGCACTCCATTTTTAATCGTTATTTGGTTGATCGCGGACTCAGCCTTAACAGAGTTTTTAACTGCTGAGATGTAACTTATTTTACTACGAAGAGAGAAAATTTTGCTCGGAATAACAGTATGGATAGTTGACTATCCATAAAATCTACGTTCTATCCCAGCCGTGTAGGTGCCACCACTTTTTCATCCAAGCGACATTTTGTGCATTATTTCCTGTTTACATTTTTCATTTTCTTGTAAGTTTTTCACTCTTTCAGGAAAATATCACGAAAATACCAGATAGTTTTGATATTTTTTAATCCTGGCTTGCTGGAATACTTTTTATAGAAGAAAGAAACTAGTTTGTCAGCTATCTCGGACTGCCTTGATTGAATCGCGTATACCTTGGGCAGATAGACGTCTAATCAGGGACCTCAAAAGCTTACAGTTAGGTTTTGTTCACCATTTAAGGACAACACGGGTAGGTGGTACGTTAAATCTAGAATTATGCATTGTTTTCCACCAATGACATTTCCAAGAACGAAAAATGGCGAAGTTTGTGGTACATGGCTGAATCAAAAGTCATGTAAAATAAAACTTCTGTTTATTTTTTTTACGGGGGTTTATCTCATGCTCAACGCAAACATTAAACCCACAAAATGAATACATAGAAAAGGCGTGGAAACTTTTGATGTCGCTGTAAAATAATTAATAAACAGGTGTTCGTTACTTTTTAAAGATTGATATGTGTTGTGTGTCGGTTTGCACGTACCTCTTCTGGTGTTGAATGGAGAAACTTATTCGCGGTAGATAAAGATACTGTACAGAAAACACAACTTTTGTAAAAGTTTAAATAATAAAAAGGCCATATATATTAGTGAATTAACACAGTTTCTATGCATTCTTTAAATTCTTTAATCCACACATTTTCTTTAAAATTCCCTTGTAATGCCACGCTAATGCAAATTTCTTATCCCTGAAATTACCTGTTCGCGTAACTTTAATTCTAGCCTGTCTTTAATATATTGATTAATAAACCTATTCTATGTACTGGAAACTAGTCACTTTTGCATTAAGCCATTTATTTACACACACATCGCACTTCGACAAAATAACAATTAATAAAAGTCTGACTTACCTTATTTTCAGTCAAATTATGAAGGCTGATGTTATAGACGATATTTCTGCAAGAAAAACAGAAAGAAAAAATTAGGACTCATCACCACATTAGTAATTAATTAAGGCTTCAGGGGCAAAAGTATAAAAAAAAAAATTGCTGATGGCCAACTTGCCGTCCCCCTCCCCAACCCCCAACGTTCCGCCATTACAGCACCATCACGGTCCAAACCTAGAGGGACAAAACGACGAAAGAAGCCTTGTCAGCACAGGAAATGTGACGCTGGGGAATTTCGGCAGACGCGGTAGGTCTTGATTAAGTTTTGGACTCTGCAATGACGGATGACATGCCTTCCACTCTCTTAATGAATAGCAGCCCATCTCAGGAAACAGACATTACGCCAAATCTTCTTTGTTTGCCCCTCCTGACGTCGAAGGCTTCGTCGTCAAGGAAGCGGCAACGTCTCCAAAAACATGTTTGTTGCGTTGGAGGTGTGCAGTCGTGGGAGGGGAGGGAGGTGTGAGGTGGAGTGGAAGTTTAATAAAGTTATCAAGGAACCAATTTAACGGTTGACCTCGAAAATTGAGGCAGGATGACTCTTGCCAACGCAATTTACAAGTTGTTTTTTTGAAAAGTTGGGAGAGGTCGTCGAGTTTTACGCGTTAAGGTGGTCAGCCCGCTTGACGATTAATTAAACTGTAAAAGGTTAGCCTATAATTTGTAGAAATTTTGCCTTCATTTTTGGGCAGGGATAACGCTTTAAATGCTAGTAAATGCTTCACTTGTTAAAAAGTTTAACGCAAAATGTGGGCGACTATTACCTGTCACGATTTAGAGGTGATAAAACCAAAATGAATGATTCGCAAGAATAATTAAAGACACTTAAATCGTTGTACATAATATCTATCCCAAAACATATTTAAGCATTTCATTTAACGTTTAAAGTCTTAGTCGGTGAAATTAATTTCGCGAAAGAGCTTGGCGTTTAATATCACGACTTCACACGGCCGAAAAGCTTGGCGGGAAATCTTACAAGTTTTGTTTTGGGGTAGATATCGCATCTTTTTTGTCCAAATTTATGAAATCTATTTTTTCTCTTAGCAATTATGAGATGGAAAAGCCAATCTAGTTATCTGGTCCATTCCTTTTCTTTTTTTGCTTTCGTTCGGTTTTCAGGACAGCAATCACTTTTTTTTCATGTGATTAGTATTTATTATTAGTACTGCAGTATCTGAAACTTTACAGGAAAGTTACTTGTGTTCGTTTGCTGTTTTGACTTCGGATCAGTTAAACCTTACCTTAAACATCAAATGAGTTCGTTTATGTTTTCAGTTAAATAACTGTAAATAATATAACGGAAATAAGCCATCAGCGTTAATCATACACTAGAAATAACGTAATTTAGTAAGTCACCGTTATGCACCTAAAGTGATGTGACCTGTATTCGGACCATCGAGCTAGTCCATCACCAGATACCATCAGCTCGACCACTCCATCCGCCCTTACCGACATGGCCACTTGTCTACTGGCCACTGTCCACTTGTGATCTGGTCATGGACTGGTTCACTGGTACGAATCCAGGTCACATCACTTGAAAGAAACGTCAGTGTATAATAAGGTGGTTAGTCCTACGTTATTTTAGTGTACGATACTCGCAAGGATAGTGTACACCCGTCTCGGTGAATTTTAAACAGTATCTTCATTTTCCGTGGGGGGGGGGGGGGGTTGACGCTTAATGGCATGTCGACAGCAAGGTCGGAGTAAGGGGCAAATGATTTCCCTTAATTGTCTGCTGCGCTCGCTGCGGCTAAACATATAACAACACAAACTGCAACTAATCAGAATTTCCTTCCAAGTAGGAATACTTATTTAAGATGTTAAGATTTTTGATTAGGGAGGGGGGGGGGGGATTGAGGTTTAATGGCGCGTCGACTGCTAGGTCCCAACCTTATTTACAGTACAGTGGTCCAGGTTGCCACTGCGCCACACATTATAGAGATGTTCCACAAACCCCAAACTAGATATTGAAGAGGCGAAACGGGATTCGGTGAAACGGGAATTCCCCTTTTCGTCGAATTTGAGAACGGCTTAATTTTAACCATTTTTCGGCGAAACGGGCATCCACTGCTCCGCACGAGTACAGTTGACTCCAGAGTTTACCATTAAAACCTTCCTTTGCCAACGTATAATTTATTTTTAAAAGCTCCATTTGGTGATCATGATGTAACGCCAATGTAACGGTTTTCGAACGCTCATGTTGGAGCCGGAGCACTTAAAACGTATGAATAAAACAGAAAGTACTCACAGAAAAGGGAGAAAAAATCATAACAGATACCGAAAAAAACCTACATTTTTATCACAGATTGCAGAGAGGTTGTAAAGTAATCAGAGCGTAATAGTAGATAACACACTCTTTACACGTAACGGCATAAAAAAAAAGCTTTTTAGATAAGGAAGAAATGAGTTTTTTCCCTGGGCTTTTACATTATCTTTAACCTTGACAATGACATCCGTTCAGAAATAAATAACGGGCAGGTAGGGAGATCACGGAGTTAAGACTATGCAAACAGCTCACGTACCCTATGACCAAAGTAAAGCGCTAAATCATGAAAAATCACTTCGGAACTACAAAGGTGGACTTTTAAATTTTAACGTACCGCCGTGCAAAGGAGCGCTACGTAAGCCTCAACATGAACCTCCGTGTTAAACGTCAAACTACGAAATAGCATAATTTTCCCTAGAATTGACATATACCAACAAAATTAGGTATTTGTTTGGGGTCGTGTTATAACCATTTCCCTAAATTTTAATGACAACAATTGAACCGTTTGGGCTCCAGAGAATGGCCATTTCTTGCTGTTGTTATTGTTGTTGGACTCTTTGCTCTAAAACCTGGAGATCAAACCAATGAATCCATTTTCAATTTTTGTAGCTTATAATGTAGGTATGATCAAGGCCAAGGATCTTGTATCGGTTATTTTAATGTGGCGACAAAGTTCTTGTTGGGGAAATTTTCCCCTCATCTGGAGATCTAACCAATCAATCCATTTTTAATTGTTATAGCTTAAAGTGTAGGTATTAAGAAGGACTCGGGCGTTTGTAACGCTATTTTAATGTGACTATTATTCTTGTTATTCTTGCTGGGGAAATTTGCTCTCACCTCGAGTTCGAACCAATGAACAGATTTTCAGTTTTTGTTCGTTAAAGTGGGATACTTACCAAGTCGCCATGTCAGGGGGATTGCTTCACCCCCATTTCCTAATCTCGTTTTTCACAACTCCAACTTTCAACAAAAGAAAATAAAGGAAAAAGCCAGAAAATTTTTAATTTGTACATTTTTTCAACTACAATATTTAACATGACTACAGTATTCTTGCTGTTGTCCTTGTTAGGATAATTTTGGTCTCACCTCGAGTTCGAATCAATGAATCGACTTTCAATTTTTATAGTTTAAAGTATAGTCACAAGCAACAGTCGAACGCTATTTTAATGTGACTATAATATTCTTGTTTTTGTGCTTGTGACTTTTTGATCTTCCGTAAGAGATCGAACCACTGAACCGATTTTAAAAGAAATTGTTGTAATGTGACGACAGTATTGTTGTTGTTGGGATCTTTTGCCTATATCTAGCAACTAAAGCAGCACTATTTACTGATTAAAAAAAGATGATAAAAAACACAAGTTCCCACAACTTTGTTTAATTCTCCTAAGAAACAATAGTAGAGCGTGTAATAAGTCTAACTGTTTAATACCAACACCGTTCTGGGGAGACAAGAATCCCGAATAGTAACCCTACAAATAAACTACAGATACGAACTTTATTGGAAGCAGTCAGATGCAGAGATCTTAATATAAAAATAAATATTAGGACACATATTAGAATAAATATTAAGAGTCTAAATCTCGTTCATCTGATAATTAGCTCAAAATTCTTTTATTCGAATAAATCTTGTTTAGCCCTTGTCTTGGAAAAATCTCCCTTGCGTCAAGTCTTATCTCGTTTATCTAATTTATGTCAAATCTTGTTTATCTGGGTTGTTTCATTTATCTCGTTAATCGCCAATCTCGTTTATCTCAAAAAACGTTCATCTCTATTACTTCATCACAATTCCCGTTATTAAATGTATCTGAAATAGCTCCACGGAAGAAAAAAAACAGATATTATTCTTACAAAACGCTTAACCGTACGAAACATGCATGCCTAAAAAAAATTAATGCCCTAAAGGAACAGATACAAGAAAATGACATGTAAGCCATCAGCATCGCACTAACACGTGTAAAAGAAGCTCCAGCTTGTTTTGTTGGGATGCTGGAGATTCCTTTTTCACGTATTAGTGCGCCACTCATGGCTTACATTTGCATGTTGTTTTCTTGTATCTATCTGATCCTTTACAGTATTAATTTTTTTTATGGCATACATCCGTATTTTATACGCTTAAGCGTTTTTAATACTAATTAGGTTATATATACTGCGGCGTACGAATTCAAAAAACAAAAAGAGAGGGGGGAATGCGCAAAAAACATTAGGCGCTAGTTTCCCAACCCTTGAACATTTTTACGATCCTCGAAAATCTTTTGTTTTCATGTTTTTTTTCCGTTTTTTAGATTTTTTTTTCATAATTTTATCTAACTAAAGGTAAGGGGAGGAGGGACAAGCCCCCCCCCCCCCATGTGCGGACGTACTTGGTTACGTACATCCAGTGTTTCACATGGCAGGATTTTCAATTGGCACAGCATGGTTTGAGTTGCAGCGTCTTCGCTCCTTACTACCTGGTTTTCACCCCTGATCCCCCCCCCCCCCCC